>JAOUZG010031916.1:825053-839536 GCA_026289955.1 Argiope argentata | reverse complement strand
TTCAATCGTTTATAAAATACTGTTTATTCATTCAATTAAGTTGAAGTAAATTTTTTTAAACTTCTAATAGATGACTTTTGACGTTAATAAAGTTTTTTTCAAATATTAATTCAATAATTTTTATTAATGAATTAAAAACTAATTTCCTCGCCTTTATAGTAGTAGCAGCAGTTAGGTCGGGATAGCCTGGTTGATAGGGTGGTGGATTCGTATCTCTTGTTCTGCAAGTTTGAACCTGGTCGTCATGTTAAGAGTTATGCCACTGGAGGGTACTGAGTCAAAGATCATCGTTATTCAGGTGCTCAGGGGTCCATATCCTCAGAAGATACTGCATCCCTCCTCCCGTTTTAAAGCGAAACACGAGAACAACAATTTTAATTATTTAGTGAAAAGTAACTAAAATAAAATCTTTTCTGACTTCCTAAATTTTTCCTAATATCCAAAGTAGGAATTGATTTTACAAAACATTTTTTATACTGCTTGTTCACCATTAAAATCACGAATTTCTTGTAATACCAAAAGGCCCGCTACTTATTTCTGAGTTACTGCACCCGTGACTTACCTAATACCGTAATTTCGAAACTTGTGAACTACTTTAACAATATTATTTCCTGAGCAGGTATCCACTCGATCTAATAGAAATCCTCTCTTTATGCTTAACTTCTCTGTAACAAATGTGTACTTAATGACTTACTTAACATTAACTCCAATTTTCACTTCTCCCGAAGAGACGGGAAGAAGGCCGCTCTAAAGAACACGGAATAAAAACATCTTTCCCCTAACCCACTCAGAAGAAGGACAGCAAGCGGCGAGTACAGATTAAACTCCTGTATTTTCGTTGCATAACGGAGAATTCAATGAAGAGAGAATAGAAATACAGCGTTTTTAAAAGAGAGATGAGTTTCTGCATCCATGACTACATTACACGGCCCCAAAAGTTCATTCTCTTCCTTTTTCAAATGCGGCCGATCCCCCTATTCTCATGTCTAATTTATCATTTCCGTGAATCTTCCCGCAGTCCCTATTTTAACGACGCAGATCGCCCAGAAACTATAGAGACGGGGTTATGTATACCGTAAAAATCTTCTTTATCCTTTTTTTATACATTTAAGCCGGCCAGGTAGAGCATGTATTAAAAAAAAGGGAAATGTGGCATACTGTTTCATTTTGCCTGGCACGCAAGGGTCTAGCTTGGCACATAGATCAAGCGGTTTTGCTGCCTGGGAGGGAGGGGGATAGAGAGGGGAGGGGGAGATGAAGAGTCGTTGTGGTAAAAACTGAGCATCAGAATTCATGAAAAGCTTAAACGTGGGAACGCTATCGAAAGACAACAGACTGCATTTTGAAGCAGCCAGTGAAGCACTGAAAGTGGAAGGTTGCCGCTCGACGGACGCCAATTGCCGCCAATAGTATCAACGCCAAACATAGAGGCGCGGGAAATTGATATCAGATATCCAAAAGTGAAATTTTTCAAAAAAAATTCTGTTTTCAAAAGGCGTGGTTTCGTATGTAATATTTTAGTAAAAGTGGTGTAAAGTAATTATTTTGAAAAAATCGTGCTTTTTTAATGTTGTTTGATGATTTCAAGATGCATTGTTATATATTATGTCCACTATACATGACATATAAAAACAGATCCGGATTAAGAAGTCTAGAATCACATAAATACAAATTTAATAGCAGTATCAAACATTAAAGGGACACTTTAAACTCAATGCGAATACTATTTAATGATACAACTGTACATTTTTTAAATTACAAAGTGACGTTTTAGAGCTTATAAAATAATATAAAACTCATAAAAGACAATTCATTAGATTATTAAAATAGCGTTATAAAATTTAAAAGGTATTTTATTTCATTTGAATAACTTTGTGTACTTGATGTTTTTAAATCAAATAAAGGCACAAAATTAATATATCTTAAAATATATCAGAAAAATATATCGTAATTTCATAAAATTTCTGATATTGTAGAATCACTGCGTTTATCTATTTGATAGTGAAATGGGCAATAAAAGTTATAGGTTATAAATAACTATAATTATAACTGTATAATTATATTCATTATAACTAGATAGTTAAAGTTATAATGAACGTGACCATTCAATCATTAGGATAGATAACAAAATAAAGATTATTGTTCATTAAAATTTTAATATACAAAATTGGAGGGGGGTTTATTTTATGAATATTTACTTTGTATATTTTTCCGATTGAAATTATATGATGAGTTGGTGATAAACTGAACTTATCAGTATGCGTCTTGTTTTAAGAGCAAATAGAAGAACCACATTCTTCAAATATTTTTATTGTATCCAGAGGAAAGCTTTTCAGTAAAACCATTTATACTGATCCTCTGTGGAAGTAAGATACCATATCGCGATTTCCCTCGCATATGGACGAAAGAGGCTCTTATATTTATTATTTAATGAGAATGCGCAACAAAACTTAAGAGAAAGAAGAAGGAGGGGGGGGGGAAATGAAATGTCTAGAGTTTTCTTTAATTTCCCAATATTGAAAATATTTTTATTTTATCCAGCTGTTTCGAATATACTTCTACATTTGAGATTTAGTATTCTATAGAATGTGATACAAGCTAGATTCTGAATTAATAAATTGGCTAAAGCTATTCTTAAATTTACATCACTTAATTATCAATGAAATAGTTTCCTATCTGCTGATTAAACAGATTAAAATGCATTCAGAAAATAAGTAACTTTTGCAGTTTTTATATATTTTAATAAAATTTTGGCAATTAAAAACTGATGTTTTTTAAAATTTTAGTTTCAAATGTCATAATATGTTTCATATCTTACTGGATTCTGAAAGAATAAAATGGTGACAAAATAAGAGAAAACAAAGTGAAAATATAAATTAGAATTTAAACAGGCAATATTTTTTGCAGTATTTTACACAATTTTTCTCTCTGTGTGTCTTCGATAGATTAATATTGTTGTTGTTATTTACGGCATTTGCCATGGACAAGCCCCGTTGATACATCAGCAGATTTATGCTGAAAAAAAAAAACTTCTATTATTTCAAGTAGCGCCAACTAAGGCCAAGAGGACGACTTTAGCTACACTTCAATTGCAGAGCCCCTTTTTGCAGGGGGGGGGGGGCAGTAACACATGTCACAAATAGCACACAGAAGAACAGGCATGCCCGAACCGGGACAGCCAGAACACAAGTGAAGACGCGCTACAGCTGTACCAGAAAGCCGTCTCGATAGATTAATAATAAAGTCATAGCTTTGGAAATGAGAATTCCATGTAGAAAACCCGATCTCACCGAAAACGGGCTTGATTCGTTAGGAACAAATGTCAACTCAACTCGATGGCACAATGAGGTTACAAGAGGGAGGGGGTTGAGGCACAAGAGGGAGGGGGGGAGTGATAATTCTGATGACATTCTCGTCTTCTGACAGCAACTCAAAATTACGAGCCTCAACCTCAAACTAATTTATTGTTGCATCGAAACAATATGTTAATGTAGCTAAACTAGCATGAAAGCATTTTTGCTATAAATGATTTCTATTTTCATATTAACAATTAAACAGACTTTTCTTTTTTAAAAAATTCCGTTGAGATTCCTTAGCATATCGAGGTCAAAATTTTTGACATCACTTCCTATTGGTATGTTTCATCTGTGAAAAATCTTTTTGAAAATTTCCCCTTTTTCTTTTAACTGCTTTCCCTCTAATAAAACAAAAGATCATATTATAAGATGGCTCTTTTCATTCACAACTGATTATAACTCTTTTGAATATTCTATTTTGTTCGTTAAAAAATTAATCCGCCTTTGATGGAAAAAAAACATTTATTGCTGAAATTAAGAAGTACAAAATTGTTTTATTTTACTCAGTATCATATCTCTCTTATGCGACTTTTTAAAAGCAGAGTTACCCGTTTAAAGAGTCGCTAAACAGCCAAATCTGGAGTGCCCCAATCCAAGTGGTGTAGGCAACGAGAGGCAACTAACCCAAAATTACGCGCAAGTGAGACTTGCGTGAGCTACAAGATATTGTTTCTCGTGAGCTGAATATCCATCAAGCGAATGGGAAAGAGCCCCCCCCCCCATCTCTTAAAACGGTGTAGGGGGCCGGGATTAAAACAGCAGCAGTAGCTGCAACCATACACCCCAGAACGGAGAGCACCCCTCAATGCTCAAGAAGGGGGGAGACAGTACCACCGAGAAAGAGGGGGAGCTGATTTAATTACTGGAGCAAAGTTTTCCTTTAAAAGAGTAGGCAGCATTTTCGGATGGTCTGTTCTCATGACAGTCGGATGCGATACTGTGTATTAAATGGAAAATGGAAAGCAAAGGGGGTTGGGGGGTGGAGAGACTGAAAAGCTTTTCCGTATAAAGGTTTTCATTTCGTTTGGATTTCGTGTGTGTAATAAAATCAGTTAACGTGTTGTCTTTGGCTTGCGAAGCGAGGCTTTGCGCTGGAAAAGAGAGCATCGGGGGGATGCGGAAAAGCGATGAAAGTTTAGTTGGGATTTGCTGCGGCATTGAGTCACGATATTATCGTTTGGCGATGTTTGTTGCTCGTTGATGTTGACTCTGGACGTCATTTCAGGAGAATAGGAAGATTGCTTATGTGTCAGCGTTTTCTTTGAAAAATATCCAAGCGGCGCGGGCTTACGTGCCTCGTCTGCTGGATTCGCGAAATCTGCCTTTTTGATGAATTTTAATTTCAATGCTCTCACTCATTGGTTAGCAGAAATGACTCGGAGATGTTTGAAAATCTGTCTGATGGAGTTTCATACAATGCCTCTCAACTCATTGCAAAGTTTTGCTGTTATGCTTCTTAAACTCTTACAATTCGTAAAATCATTTCATTAAAAAAATATGTTGTAAATAAAAAAAATCTAAAATGAATAAAATATTAAGATTTGAAAATTAAGAAAAATATATACATTACATTATATATTTATTTCAAAGATTCTTCAATTCAAGCTTCTTAAATTTCAAACAAATAAAAGCACATGAATAGTTTTATTAAAAAACCAGAAATTTCCTTAAATATATTTATTGGACTCTATTTAAGATGGGTATAATTGTTTATATATACATTATTTTGATGCTACTGAAGATTTATTTTTCCCTAACAATTTTTTAGCATTAAATTTAAAAAAATTAGTTTGTTATTTGAATAAATATTTTATGTTATAAATATAGTTTACAATTAATTTAAATTAATGAAATAATATATTAGGAACACCAAGAATATTTTGTAGTTATTTACATTTCATTTTATTTCATCTATTTTTTTATTTATACATTTACTACTATATATCTATCTATCAAAACAATCTCGTGATCAAAACTGAAATGATCAAAGAGCTGTTTATAAATGTTAAATTTATAGATAAACTTAATTTAACAATCGAGATTAAACAATCAGAAAAAAGTTGTTACAATATTACATGTTATAATGCAATTCTATCATGGTTCAGGTGATTTTTAATTGTATTTTTAGAAGAAATTCACAAAAGTCATTTTTAAATTGTCTAAATGCTAATTAAGATGCGGTATTTATTTAATGTATTTCTTTTGCCTAATAATTTAATTTCATAAGAATAATTTATTGAGAGTCATCTATTAGCTAACATACCTTAAATAAAATTATTTCCACTCTCGTAGGTATGTGAACCTCTTATGCAGATTTTTCAGGAAAACCAATGTTTAATTTAGGGATTTGACTAAAAAATGGTAAAGATAGTTACTGTGGCTTATTTCGTTTTTAGAAAATTCATTGGTGTATAATTTTCCTCAAAAAAAATTGTTTTCTTGCACACTTACATGAAACTTCGGAAAGGTATAAAGTATTTTTAAATATTTATTCTTCATGCTTTTTATTTTAAACATGAAGAATTTTCAACCCAATCATACGAAACCTATAGAAAATTTAACATTGCATCATAAAAAAACTACATGAAAATTTAAAAGAAATGCTAAAAATAATCGAAGAAAAGTGAGCATAAAAATATATTAAGGAAGAAAAATACAATTCTATATTTTACACTTGCTTAATTAAAAAATACTTAAAAGAAATGCTCATAATTTTCTAGAATATTGAAAATGTTTTCTTTAAATGTCAAAATAAGGTATAATTACATAATATATAATCTCGTATTCTGTAAGTTTCTTATAATGGAGAAATGTTTCATTTAGATCTTTTCTGTACATGCTATAAACAAACAACATGTGAAGCGATTTTTATATATATTTTTAAATTTTGTATTTCCCAGAATTTAAATGCAGCTTTTACCAAAATTTTGCAGAATTGATTGCTTGTATCAAAATCATTGCTAAATGTTACAAATCGTTATCATATATTAAAAAAGGAGTACCAAAAGGAGTACCCAAATCATTTTTTTTCACATTATTTCTGGTCTTCTTCCTAAAATTCACTGTAAAATGGGAACTTAAAAATATAATTCACATGTTGAATTTCAAGGGTAGTTCTTTCAGTACTTTTAAAAATATTCGATAAAAGGTGAAAATCCAAAAATTTTAGGATATTTTTATTTCAAAAAGTACTTATTGGGATATTTTTGTTTCAAATAAAAGAGAATATTTTCTAAATCATATAAATAATTTATGTAAACACACTTTAAATATAAGATGAAATATAATGGGATGCCCTTACCTAACAAATAAGAACAGAATTTAACAAAATGAAAAAGCACTCTTGTTAAAAGAAAATAGGTCCCTTTTCTCTCTCTCTCTCTCTCTCTCTCTCTCTCTCTCTTTCATTTTTAAGACGAAAAAAGAACTCAATTACCTTCAATTCGAATAATACCCAGAAATTACTTCAATTTCGAATTTTCTCAATAACTGTTTCGAATTCATTTTAATTTTTCGTGGTAAACGTACAGTAAATTGTCAAAGCCAATAATTTTCCCCGGCGTTAATCATTAACTAATTTTAAAAATTATTGTCAATAAAAAAAATTTTAAACTCAGAATATATTTTGGTGTTTTCTTTGAACCGATTGAGTTATACAAATTCCATATCTATACACGTCTAATTAATTTCATTATCAGCGAATAAGATGCAAATCGCAAATTAGTTCACAATTTTTTGAATCAAATTTTTTAATTTGGAGGCTTTTAATCTTAAAACTTTGAAAAGGTTTAAAAGTCGTAGCTTCTTTTTTAAGATGACTAGAAACACAATTATAAAATATTTTACTTAAAAGTAAATCGTATAGCACTAGATGAAGATAACGAAATGGATAATAAAGTTTCAGTTCAGTTTATCTAATAACTGGTTAAGAATTACTATGCACTTTCGCTCACGATATGAAGAGGCATTTTAAGAATACATCGCAAACCAAAATATAAGCAATGAAGAACCAAGCATAGTTCGTTTTAAGCTTTCAGGTATATGTTTTACGTAAATCACGAAAAGTAATTTAACTTAGTAACAAAACATATCGAGCCCATTAAAGTAAAAATGCTTGCGGATAAAAACATCAGAGTTCTCTCCGTTTCTAGAACACGCCTTCAGCATTCGATGTCTTACTATGAAATATTTATTCCCGAATTTTTTATTTTTATCCTCTCTTCGGTTAAAATGAACTCTGGATAGTTACTCGATACGTAGTTTATTATTCATTTGCCTGGCATTGCATATGCAGCCCATTCTAAACATCAGTGAAATATATTTTTAAACATAAAAATACTCTCGGTACTTCATCTACTTTATTGCCAAAGAAAGGTACAGACGGTTGCAGCTAAGCGTCTCAAATATACCTGAATCGATTGCAGTGTATAAGCCTTTTGAGAAATAGTGCGGTCAGATTTATTGGACCGTTCGCGAAGACTCCACCATGTCAAAACCCACGAGGGGAATTTTTTTTTATACTCCACTTCTATTTTTTTTAACTCATGGCGTTTTCTGCCATTCATAGTTCTTGTCACGCGAGGTTTTTATGATATAGCTTTCTTTCTACCAGGTTGAGGCCATGAAAAAAAAAAATAAGAGGCCATTTTTAATGTTTACTCCAGAAAATGGATTCAAATTTTGCTTCCTTTGCTTAATTTTTCATCTCATGTTGATAACGTTACCAACATCGTAGTGTAATTTATTATGTTTCATTTGCTTCCATATGCTACGACTCGCATACTTGTAATATCGTTTAGTCCCATCTGAGTATTAAGAGTTTTAAGATAAACTGCATTGCCTCCTTTTATGGTGGAGAGAGCTTTTAAAGCTTCAAAATTCTAATCGAGTTAAAATATTAGCGGATATTTTTTTTAAAAAAAGTCTCCTCAATGTAATATTTTCTATGTGATAGAAACGCTTGGTAAATATTTTGCCGCTTAATGTTTTGCTAAGCACTTAATACAAATGTTACCAAATAGTTTACGAAATTTGTTAGACAATTAATGTTGGTAATGGTTCCCAAAATATTCTTTATTCACTAGTATTTTTTCTTCGTTGTTTTTTATTATTATAATAAATTTATTTGAAATTTAAGAACTGTTTTTCGTCTATTAATTTGAATTTTTTAAATAATTTGATAGAGCAATAGTTATGATTGTTATGAACTATATATGGGTTGAACCACAAAGATAGTGAGCATCTTTTATTAATAAACTTCTTGATTTATCGATAAAAAGGCATAGGGATATCTAAAGGTGATATTTTGCAGATATTAATAGACTTCAAAAGGCAATAAATGACATTTGAAATTATTTTTTACTTTAATTTCTTATTGGATAGTTGCAACATGTAAGAATTAAAACTGTTATTGTTAGACATAATCTTGAATATTGGAACATAACTTTCAGCAACAAAAAAAATACATGGCTTCTAGAGTATCTGAAGAGTAATATTGAAGAACTTTTTACGATATGCGCGTAAAGGAAGAAAGTCCACTGCAGAGGAAGCAACAGCAGCAAACAACAAATTCAGTGTATTTTCATTTGACTATATCCTCTTTTTAAATAATGTTTAACTGCTTCTATGAGACGATGATTTGAAGACGATAAACAGAAAGAAAAAAAACACAATCTATGAAGAAATCAACTTTTTAACACTTTTTCAGAAGAGGGTTTTTAAAAATCAATAGCTTTTATATATGTCGGCGAAATAAGAATTCTGCACGTTATTACGTAATCGATTCACAAAATTTGTTTATGACTTCAAAGAGCAATAAAAAATTTAAGACCAAAACCTTATTGCTTATTTATATGACAATTATATTCAAACATTTTATTCAACATTTATTTCGACAATTCCCAACTATTAAAAATAAGAAACAATTGAAAATTTTTAACTTGAGAATAAAATTTATCATTATCTAATCAATGGAAAACTTTTCATTAAAATCGAGATTGATGTTCTTATTCTGAAAAAAAAAATTCAAATTAAATAATTTTTTCATGCTATTTTCTCTGCATATAAGCAGATTTTTTAAATATATTTGATACATTTTGGACAAAGAAGATTTGAAAAATTTATAATATCAATATGTCTTTCTGTCTCTTTACACGATTATTTTTTTCTTTTACAATTAGAATAATTTTAATATTTCAATTTTGTCCTTTAAAAGGGAAATGAATTTCCCTTTGTTCATTGATTTTCCTTGAATCAATATATTTTTTTCAGGATTCCCTTTCTTTTTACTTATTTTTTTCATTTCCTATTATTAGCTCACACTAATAATAGGATATATATATACACAAATTTTCAATCATTAATAAAATACTTTCTATTCGTCCAATCAAGTTCAAGTATTTTAAACTTGTAGTGGTTGACACTTGATGTTAATACAATTTTTTCCAAATATTAATTCATTAGTTTTTTTATTAATTAATTAAAAACTAATTTTATCGCCTTTATAAGAGTTGCAGTTGTTAGGTCTTGATAGCATGGTTGGTAGGGCGTTGAATTCGCATCTCTTGTGCTGCAAGTTCGAACCTGGTCGCAAAGGTCTCCACGTCGAGAGCTATACCACTAAGGGAACTGAGTCAAAGGTGTTAGTTATTCGGGTGCTCAGGGGTCCGTAGTCCCAGAAGCACCTCCCCCCTTCCATTGTGAAGTGGTACTAGAGTAAGTAATATTTAATAAAAAGTAACTGAAATAAAATCTTTCAAGACTTCCTAAATTTTTCCTAATATCCAAAAGTAGGAATTGATTTAAAAAAATTATTTTTTATAATTATTGTTTATTACTTTAGTGTCTAATGTTACTTATTATTCTTTGTAACGCAAGTAGGAAAAAATATAAACCTTTATCGTTATCTACAACATTTTCGCAATCAATTTCACCAAACAAGTGCCTGCCTCATTTAGTAGTTGTCTATAAAACTTACAGGAACAGCCGCACATTCAAAAAGTCAGATTTTTCTCTTCATTAGAGAAAAAGCAACAGAACATTCATCATGAAATAAGAACGAAAAAAACTTTTCCTAGAGCATATTAATTTCCTTATGTCGATATTTACGACTTTTTCCAATCGAAAGATCACGCAGCCGATGGAGTGCGCCAAATTTGTGTACACAGCCAAATAGCACCATTGACCTCTTTGTTTATTTAGGCAATAGTCTCCTCCCGTGTATTATTATTGGCAAAGTAGCTAATGACTTGCAGGCGAAAATGTCAACGGTTTAGTTTACTTACCTCTTGGCGCTCGAATGCCTTGTTGCGTGATTTCGGCACTGGCACCAGGCCCGAGTAAGGGATAATCGGTTTATTTGTTAAGTGAAATTGGCTCAACATTTTGTATCGTGTAATTACACTCAATAACTTATACGCTATTGGTGTACGGCGTGAGTAGGGCAAAGGTCAATAGTATTTATATTTGAAAATAAATATTAGGAATATCGATCAACCACTTCTCCTTTTAGCAATTTTTTTAAAAAATGAATTTCGTCCTGCTTATTTGTTCGGAAATCCTTTTCGAATCCTTTAATGGATAACCGATTGTACAAATTCAAGTTTTCGCCTTTCGTTTCCTTTTATGCTTGGGGTTTTCTAGAAATAATTGCAACAAAGGACCTGTTTAAATAAAATGTGCTGTTAGTTATTGATATTGGAAAAGGCAAATTTGGTTCGTTTAACTTTTTGTTGCACGACAGATATTTTAGATACAGTTCGGTTTATTAAGATCTATGGTCAGACAGTAATGACGACAAATGAAGTTATTAGTGCTATTATTTAACCAGTGTGCGTGAAGGGAGGACCAGTCTGATATAATTTACGGATAGCCAATAATAATTCTTTCTCTCTGCGTAAGGAAGAATCGAGAATATAAATGGGGTGTAAATTAAGAACAGAAAAGTATAACATAAAGATGTACTGATCCACACTAAATATCTTCTGACATTCTGAAAGCATTCAATATCATTCTAAGTTAATGATGATATATCTACTTTCATTATTTTTCTTCCTTAATCTCTGGCTTACCCTAAGGGTGTTAAATTAGCAAGAGTCGGTGGGTAGATACCATTTTTGTTATAATCTTCTTTATTTGTCGATGGATTTTTTTTTTAATTTTGAGTAATGTATTGGCACTAGGTTAATAAGTTTCCTATGCTGAATTCGGTGAAATGAAAGATATTTTTTAGACCGTAAGTAACGTAATCTCAATAGACGTAACTATCAGGAGGGGTTTATAGAACATATTGGATTTTGTTTTGGTATTTACTGTAACTTTATACTTGGGTATTCTCCAGATAAGATTGGAATTCAAATCGATCGAAAATTGGTAAATTTTGAAATTCATAAATATTGTTTTTATCGATGTGTCGTTGTCAATAATTCATTTTTACTCTGACTCTCCATTGAAGTCGTTTAAATGGTTTCATAATTAAATTTTGCCTTTAAAAAATGGATAAATTATATAAACTACTTAAATTTTAATCATGCAAATTATAATAAATAATTTCATAATTTTATATTCTTATTAATAAATAATAATTACCTTTCTATCAAAATTTCAAAACCTTAATTCAAATGTTAAAATTTTTCTTCAATAACTTCAATACAAAAATTTTGCACAAAATGTTTCAACAAATTTTGAAAATAAATTTTACAGTAACATCAGTTTTAATTGAAAGAACTGCTTCCTCTAAATTTTTAAAAATATTTTAATAATTTGCTTAAAATGTTTATAACTCTTTTAATACGTACATTTATATACATATTCGTTGGGGGGATTTTAATATACATTTTCTTAAATGTGTAATAATCATGTAATAATGTGTGAAAATTTTAATCCCTTTATTATTTTTAAAATTAAAATTATTCAGTGAAAAAAATATTTATCAAGATGTAGAAAAAAGCTAAATCATTTTACTTAAAAGAGGCTATAATGTTAGGATTTAATCAGAAACAGAGGGCAGCGTTGTTTTGGTGGTAAGGTCTCGACTCGTGAGCTGTAGGGATTCAGGTTCGATACCCGATTTCACCAAAGAATCGTCGTGTACGGTGGCCTGTTGTATGTTAAAACCTTTAGGCCCAAACTCCTACCGCGGGTGTGGATAGGGGGAGGGTGAAAGCTAAGTCATGTGACCGTTCTCGTCATGTGATGGTAGTTCAAAATGGAGATCGAGTTCAATCTCCAAATAGTCCTAGTGTTGCTTTGAAACGTGACGTTAATATAAGTAAACTAAAATGAACTGTAATTAGCCCATGATTAAAACCTTCTTACGCAATTTTTTCTATAGAGAAATATAATATAGTTTATATATAGTGAATATTTCTCTACTATAAAATCGAGACGCTAAAAATAAATTTCATGTTTATAACGGAGCCTACGTTCTAAATGCGAAATGAACTACAGAAAATTATATTCCACTTGGAAAACATTCTTTAAAGGACTGATTTTATAAATGAAATAATTCCACGTAAAAAAGAATAAGGTTTTATCCTTTTAATTTTTTACATTCTTTCATTTTTATCATTTTTAAACTACTTGAACTTAAATAGTATCAACTTATCGATTTTAAAAGTTCTTGATACATTAAAAAACAAAAAAAAATCAATTTTTTTGAATGGTTTCGAGTTAGTATTAATTAACTTAGTAAATTTTACATAAATTATCTAAATATAATCTGTAAGCGAGAATCCATGTTGGACTATTGAATTTGATATTTACTTATAAGAGACAATGACATGAAATCCACCAACATTGTTTATATTACAACTCTCGTTTATATATTTATTTGAAAACGCTGAGAGAATTTTTAAATTCATTATTTCTACATACCATTTAGATGACGTAACAAGAATGTGTGGTCTTCGAGTCCGAAACTTGCGATGGGAAACATTTTTCTCACATTTTACTGCATACCATTCCAAGGTTAACACTCGTTTCTGTTTCAATATATAGCTTTCATAATAACAGTTTAAGCGGAACATAAATATTCCTTTTATGCCGGTTTTTTGTTGTATCTCATTCACCACCGTCCGTTTAATTCCTCGCGTCCCCAATACAGCCCATCGGAAACCTTGAGTCGAAGCACTGCCGACGCGCTACAACATAGCCATTTTTACACGGATTACAACACGTTTCATTAAATTTAATATCATTACTAAGTCGATATCAATTAATTCCTTCCTAAAGTAAATAAAACGGGGCAATTATTTCCCATAATCCTCCAATTTATGGCCTATTTTTTCCCCGATCGCTAAAAACAGACGTAATTGAGTCATCAAACTGCTAATAGATCCCCTCTAGCTAACAGATTTCGTCCAATTTTTGATTTCTTTTTCTTCTTACTTTTTTTACTACATCTTCACTCAGTTTCATCTGGAAGGTGTAGAACAAAAGGAAAAATCATATGGAGGAATTAAGCGAAAAGGGAATTTTTTTCTGCAAATTCCCTAAACTATCCCTTTTTTGCAACAAGAAAAGTTTTCACAGTTTCTTGAGAATCTGTCATACATCTTCCTAATTAAAATTTTATTAAGCATTAAATTAAATGCATTGCTAGCGTGTAATAAAATTTTATTAAATGCATATTACTCCGAGTTCTTTTTTAATCGATGAATTGCATAGTTATTATAATATATAATTTAAATGCAAGAATGTTTTAAAGAGTGAAAATCAAATCATAACAACGTTTGTTTTTACTTACATGCAGAAATCTCCTTCTTCTCATTCCTTCAAATATGGAATGAGAGACTTTCGTAATGACGGCTGATGCTCGGCACTCTGTGGGTACAGAAACAGTGTGAGCTGATTATCCCTACCGATTACTGCCGGTGCCTCTTACAGGGGAGGTTGTATCGTGGTCTGTGATGGACCTAAGTACTCGACTTCCTTCCAAACTAATGAAATCACGAGGTGTGGTCCTTCAAATTTTTCTGGGTGACTCAGGGAAAGCTGAAACAGTCAGCTTTGATAACATATGGAAATTAAGAACTTTTGAGGAATCCAATCACATGCACACACGATTATATATATTATAAATTGTGTGTGTGTGTGTGTGTGTGTGTGTGTGTGTGTGTGTGTGTGTGT
>JAOUZG010031916.1:733291-825043 GCA_026289955.1 Argiope argentata | reverse complement strand
GTGTGTGTGTGTGTGTGTGTGTGTGTGTGTGTGTGTGTGTGTGTGTGACTGAATTCATAAACGGCTGAACCGCTTTTGATGAATTTTCGTGAGTATTATTTGGTGGATTCGAGAATGGTTTAGATTCAAAATTCGGTCCGAAATTTTAATTATTAATTAAAACTATCTTTCCCGCCAAAAAGTCTTTTCATTTCCCCATCATCAAATGAGCACGGCTTCAGTTTCCTCCACACGCTAATATGGTTAGGCTTAACATGTTTTCGGCAGATTATTTCAAACGGTTTTATTTATTTTCTTAATGCTTGATGCATTTAAAATTAAACATCGTTAAATAATCGACCTTTCAGAAGTACTTTTGAATTAAAACTAAACAAAATGAAGCAAATTGCAAATTTTTTTATCTGTCCAGCGTTATCCCAACTGGCTTTAAAAATTCACGTATTTGCATTACCATAACTGGCGTTGAAAAGTATGCGCATTGTATTAACAACTGTATTGTGTTTACAACTGTATATACACATGTATATATATATATATATAGGCTGACTTCATAATTTCTTTTTTTATATTTGATTTTCATTTTTTATAATTATTATTTGAGATAATGATATTGTTTTGGTTAAGAGTTTTGTCAGGACATTTGAGGTTGGTTTTGCCAATATGTTTGAAATATTTAATTAAATCTGTTTTTAATTATTTAAATGGTTTCAATGAATTAATAATTTTGGTATAGCAAACATCATAAAAAAACTTTTTCTTGCATTTATTATTTAAAAAAATATCACATTTCCTATTTATTTCATTTCTTTTATTCACGTCCTGAAAATGACATTTTTCTAGGTTTTATATGCAGTAGTCATTAATTAATTTTTTTTAATACGAGCTTTTGTAAATGGGAGGGCAACACGTTATTAAAAGTTAATTTTTTGAGGTGCTCGTGCAGATAAAATTTTATTTTGATTTTATAAGAAATAAATTGCTTAAAAATACGATTAAATTAAATTTTTAAAAAATCATTAAAATTTGAAATTTTAATTGTAGATCAAAATATCAGCATCATAGAAGAGATAATTTTTCTAGCTTTAACTTGATGCAAAAATCAAATTTGTTCTGTAACATTTTTGGAAGTTATAGGGGAAGAGCGCCAACATTTCGTTTAATTTTTAGTTAATTAAAGTTCTAATCGAAAATTCGAAAAAATAGCTCTGATGTACCCGTTCCTGGCCCCAAAGGTTCACACGTGCCAAATTTGGTGACTTTAGGTCAAACAGTCTCGCCTGTAGAGCTCCAACACACAAACACAGTGTTGAGATTTATTATAAGTTAGATATAGTTTTATTTATTTTATCGTCATATTTAAAATATTGTACAACATATTCCAAGATGGCGGGACGATCTACAAGCTTCTTCCCTGCAATCAAGGTTTATCTCCATCATTCGTTCTAAACATTTTTATCATCTCAACTTTGTTTAAAAAGTCCTTATTGTTGTAAAATTGCTCAATGTCTCATTGCGGTTAAGTAACTTCGGTAACTTTCAAAACCAGGTTGCTACCGGAAGGTGAATACTCAGGGTTTTTTACCTCGACCATTCCACGCATCCCCTTGGAGCATGTGATTTTTTTTTCACACATATCCGGATAAACAAAAATCGGAACCAACAGGTTCAGGAGTCAGCGATATGTTTTGGTGTCTGTGTTTGAACCAGGTCGATAAAGATGTGAAGAAGTGTTTCCACAATCGTGTCGCAAAGATCGTTAATATTAGATGTATTTCGATAAAAAATCCAAAAAAGAGGCAGTTTTGAAGGCTATCAAACACTAAAGTTGTTTTGTAAGGCTATACCATACCCTAAAGAATAATTAAGTAGAAAAGAGAAAATATAATCCCTAAATACAAACCTTTTCCTTTTAGTCTTCCCTAAAAAAAATCCCTCCCTGCCGATAAAAACGAATTCGATCATTCAAGTTCGTTTTTCTCCCATCCTTCCAAGCGTTATTCAAAGAGAAACCAGTTATCCTTAGAGAGTTAAAAGAACTTACTTCTTAAAGATCTAACGTACGAAATATGGCGCAGTAAATGTCAAGATTTTCAATTGTTCTCGTCATTTCTATAGCGTGACTGGTCATTGTTCTGAAACCAGAGGGAAAAAAAGTTCCCAAATCTGTATTCCTGTTCACACAAGAGTTCGAACTGCGAGCTGAGAGATCTGATCTAGATGTTTACACCTCGATTTGATGGTTATACTTTGATAAAACGTGTCAAAAGCCGTGATCACAAATAATAGAGTACCGTGTAGTGATAAACTAATTGCAGCACGTTGCAGGTCCCATCGTATTAAGATGTCATTGTTACGAAGCTCCAAGTCTTGTCCGCACCAAACATCAGTGCTGATGGATGAATTCGCTTTCTCGATGAATGGGTCCAGTGACAAATAGCAAATTATTGATGAATAAAGTGGATAATTTAGTATAATTATGGATCGGCTGTAAAAGGCAACATTTCGATATCTTTATTTGTTTGCTGTTTTGTTTATTATCAAACCGTCAGGAATGTTTCACAGCAACATCCATTCCAAGATCGATCATGAGTAAGATGAAATATTCTTAACCTTTTGCACTCCGATGGTGCCTCTGACTCCCCATTCAAGATTGTGCTTTTTTACGTTTTATTTATTTAATTTTCAAATTTAATTGTTAAAAACGCCTTACATAATAGTTAAGAGATGTAGATTAATTTTTCAAAGAAATTCGACAAAAAGAATTATGTATATTTATTTTTCGCAGCAATAAAAGAATCTTTGTATTAGGTGTATAATTTTGCATCCAATTATTTTGCGAAGTGCAAAAGATTAATGTAGTATAAGTATTGAGATTGAATTTTTCGTAATGATGCAAAAAAGATTTCACAAGCATTTGATATTCGGCAAATGAACCGGAAAATTACAAGAACCTCAAGTTATTACATAAGCTTAGCTAAACAATAGTCAGTATTAAATGCTGATATACCTTATTTTAGGAAAATGATCAGAACAATTACAGTCTAACAAGTAAGTTATCCAAAACGCAAGTCAAAGGTGCCATCATTTCGAAAAAGTGCCTTTGGCGATTTAAAAATTTTGTATTACAGTATTCTATTTATTGATTAGCCCACAATGGGTCGACAGATGTTTTTAAAATATTTTTTTAACATATTGTACAAATTTCCTATAGAATAAATACATATTAAAAAATCATCATTTATTGTACAGGAAATTTGCAGCAAATGATCACTATTATTATATATCTGTTTGGTTTTATTCAACCATTAATGAGCTCATCTTTTTATATCAAATGGAAAAAAAGAACGTTCTTCTTAAATTCACTTCTGCTTATAAAGAAAACCTGCGCCTCGAGCTGTATCCAAGAATCATGTGCGAATTTCTAACCATGCTATTTCTTCTATAAAAATTTAAAAATTGCAATGCCCTTAGTTTAGGCTTTAGTGATAATTTTTACATTATTGCTCACAGCTAAGTGCACTAATTGACACATTATAGTAGAAAAAAAATGAAGTGTAAAAATTAAAACTTTTTTCCCCCAAATCGTTAATTTTTTTTTAGTTTTAGTTATATTAGCGTCCGATTATAAAGCAAAACTATGGCTCTTTTGGAACTGACCTTACAACTTTGAACCACGGTCAGATGACTAGGACGATATCTGAGAAGGCACCCCCTCTCCACATTACATCCCACCAGCCGCAGGACGTTTGGTCCTAACAGACTTAACGTGCAACAGACCCACTTATACGACGATTCTTAGGTGGAATTGGGTGTTGAACCTGCAGCGCTAAGGCCACGAGCCGAGACCCTCCCCCTCCCCTAATCCTTAAAAATGTGCATAATAAATATGTTAGAAATAACTAGGCGATTTTCAAGTTATTTTTGGTTCCGATGTGTCAATTTAGCTGCATTTGAAGCTTGCTTTGTTGATGCTTGTTATGTTGCTGTGCTTGAAGCATCGTTAAGATAGTAAAATGTAACTATTAACTTTATTATATGAACAGCGCATTTTTTGTGCTCCCGTTTTGATATCAAATTACATTAGTTATAATTTGTTAAATAATTAGTTTTAATTTATTTCTTCCAATTGTCTTCTTTACATCTTTTTAGAGTATTTCCTTCTGTGTTGACATTTTTCAATCATTCATGAAATTCCTCTAATCTGTAAAACTTTTGCATTTGTAAAAATTAAATGCTGTTTTTTTAATGTATTTTTAGTGTTACAAATTTAACATTAACAAAAACATGGAAGTGTCGAACAATATAAGTTATAATAATGAAAGATAAAAAAAAATCTTTGAAAATTTCTTTGTGGTTGATGAGTAAAATAAATAAGTTTACTAGCATCCAAATAAGTTTTTTGCAATCTGACTTTAAGCATATAAAGTTTGTCTATAATAATTTCTTATTATTTTCTTCTATGGGAAAAGTATTTTTTTCTCATTATAAAATAAAAATAAATTTTTATTATTTTTGAAGTTAAATATAATTATATTAAAATCACAAGAGTTTTAATGTAACTAAGCGATACGATGAAATGAAAATCTAGCGATATCATTTAACTAAAGCACGATGTTGTATTTTCATTCAATTTAATGCTATTGCTATTAATCTGATTCTGTCACTGTAAATGAATTATTTCTTTTTATAAATAGAACTATATTTTTTGTTTCATCAAATATTTATTTACAAAAAAAATGTTTGTAAATAAATACCATTCAATTATTTCTTTATCAGTAATTTAAGTTTTCTCCAATCTTACATTGCTGATAAATAAATATTTGAAAGATCATACCATTAATTAGTTATTATAATTTAAAACTCGATTTATTTTGTATTTTTATTTTAAAGTAAAATCGTAGAAATATTTTTATCAAATCATGGAAAAAGTGTTTTATGATTGGTCCTTTTTTTAAAGAATTTGAGGTGGTAATTTTAATTTTTTTCAGCGTATAATGAAAATGTGCTTTATTTTTTAAAAAAGAAATTCGAATAAGATTATATCTATTTTATTTAATTTCTACATTTTTATACTTGCAAGATATACACAGAACAAAAAGTAAAATGGAAAAGCAACAAAATTGGATTTTACTTTAGAAAACGTGTTGTTTTCAAAAGTAAAATCAACAAATAATAACTTTTCTTTTTATATGTTATATTAAATTTTTCTAAAAAGATTGAACTATCTGAAATTTTTTCATTTATTTCAAGATAAATTTATAAACATAGTAATCCTTTATTATTATACATAAAAATACTAACCTTTAATAAGTTTACCTCGGTTATCCGGCATCAATTTAAAATTATTAATTTAGTTGCTTGATAAAAATATACCTTCTAAATAATGCCACCATATTTTCGTAATGATCAAAAGCAGCAAATTAGATGATCCAAATTCCTTCTCCTTACAATGGAGGATAAAATAAACTTCCACATCATTATTCTTGAATTAAGGCTAAAGATTAAATTTTTATCCTAAGAAAACGGTCGAATATAAAAAAGGCATAGGAGATATCAAAGCTGCTTTTCAAAAATGTGGAGCTCTTAACTTCATCGCCACTATTGACAATAATTTTCTTCACAATTCAAATATAATGGAAAGTTAATACTCTTTTCCTCAATTTTGGGTAATTAATCAAAGCAATTTTTAAACTAGACTAATGTTTCAACCAATATAAAAGGTTTTGTCTTTCAAAACCCATGAGTCACAAATGCCGTTAACTTTTTTAAAATTCGTTTTAAAGAAATTTTAATATTTCATTATGAGAGAAATTCTTAAATATTTATTAGTATAGTAGCAAACAAGCTTATTAATTAATTTGAATTTCTAATTTTTCCACCTTTGGTCGTAACTTTGACAATCTCGTTAAGTAATTATTTTATTAAGTCTTTACACGCCATTCGTGAGTAATTAGCGAGCTATAATTACTCTCAGCACGGTTATACCTCACGCGATAAAAATGTATCAGGTATGTAAATAAAGGATTCCCGGAGTAATTAACCATTAAGATCTTGATAAATATTCAAAGTGCCCGGAGTGATTAGACATGATATATGCAAGAGTTAAACATTCCCTTTACAATTTTTTTTCCATCTCCCCATTCCCCGCGAAATAATTTTAAATTTTCCCTCTATTCGTTAATAGGTTTTTTTAATAAAAAAAGAAGGAGATGAAGAGGGGAAATATGAATATTAATGCAAAAACTTTTTACACAGTTGAGGGGGTGGAATGAAGATCTACTCTAAAATGAATTCAGAAATTCTTCAACTTTTGGTTTTTCTCTGTATAAAATGATTGTTTATATTTGTTATCCCTTAAATATTAATTTGTATTAAAATAGCTCATTTCGCAACTAAAATAGCTCTCCACAACTGGTGAAAATTGTAGGTAGAAATTGTTTCTTTCTGAAAATGAATGAAATTTTTTTAAAAAAATAGTTAATTTATGATGAGTTGTTATAAAAAAGGTGATATGAATTGGAAGCATTACAATAATAAGTTATTATTTTCGTATTTCGGCAGACATTGAAATGGGAGCAAATACTAAATATAAATTTAAACGCAATTAATTCAAGAACTGAAGAAGGCCTTGAATTGAGAGGCTTGTTGAGGTAAATTAGTTCCTACAAAATTCCTCATTCATGTAAAAAATGAAAATTTAAAAGAAAAAGGCAAATAACAAGTATATCTAATTCTTCATTTTGGAGTGGTTTTCTTTGTAGAAATTGTTTGTTTTATATTTGCTGTCGATTAAATATAAATTTGTATTAAAATAACTCCTTTTGCAATTATTCAGTCGCTTCTTAACAACTGATGAAAATCATAAGTAGAAATCGTTTCCTCTCATAAAGGAATGCAAATAAAGTAAAAAACGTAAATTTATGATGAGTTGTTTAAACAATGATGATATGAATTGCTTGCATTATAATAAACTGCAAAGCGCAACTTTTCTTTCCATATTTCAAAAAAAAATTAATTGGGGTAAAAAACTATCTTTTAATAAAACAATTTGGTAATTCAAGGAATTAAATGATGATTCTTTGATTGTAGAATTTGTTGAAATAAATTAATTCATGAAATAATTCATCGATAAGTTGTATAAAAAAATGACAATTTAAAAGGGAAATCAAGGTCAAATGAATGCAAATAATCATAAATGAATGCAAATAAAGTTTTAAAAAATTAATTTGCGATGAATTACTGTCACAAAGGTGATATGATTTGTTTACATTACAATAAAAAGCAAAGTTAATTTTCTTATTCCAACATTACTGAAATAGGAAAGAAGTAGTGGCAATAATACCAAAGAATTTGGGAAATTAAAGAATTAAAGGATGATTCCTTGAATATATAAAGGGTTGTAATAAATTAGCTCATAAAAAATTCATTGATTAATTTTGAAAAAATAAAAATGTTATATAATAGTATAGGCAAATACTAGTATATTGAATGAAATTCAGAAATTTCTTTATGCAAGCTATCAAAAATGCACTGATGCCATATACATTAACTACGAAAATGAAAGAATTTATTATTAATATACGATTCAAGGAAATAATATTTAAGTATTAATTTAAACATTTTTTAGATAGAAAATTCTATTCAGTCTATGCCAAAAATATCTGCGGATTATCTATTTTTAATCGTTTTTTTTTAAAAAATAAACCTAATTCTCTAGATATATCAGAATTGATATCACTTTCCAAATTATGTCAGATTTTTACATTCTCCCTCCCCCTTTTATTTTAAATTTAAATACGTCATTAGTTAGTTTATTCAATGACTGCGTCAAGTTCAATATTTCAAAGACAATTACACCTTTTTTTATTTATTATATGGCGAAAAAGAATCAGGGGGTTTCACACAAAAATCATTTTAAATTATGAGGATATTTTTTACTTTTATTTTTTATCTATTATTAAAACGTGGCAAATCACATTATTTGCTTAGTGGAATCATGTTTATATTTTTTTTATCTTTAAGAATATGTTTGCATTAAAAAGCTTCACATTTTATATAAATAATAGTTGCTTCTTTTATTTGTATAGTTTGCTGTGTAAATTATCCTTCTTAAATTTTAATTGATTCTGTTACTTTAAATTAATTTATAACGACGCACTCAACAAGACTGATATTTACTACTAATTCCTCACTCAAACAAAACTGGTTAATTTAATTTTTATGCAATCCTCTAGATATTTATAAGTTTAATGGGATTCAACTAAATGAAATCAAGATGACTATAAAGTTTATAACTGCTTAGTCATTAGTAAATATATTCATTTCAGGTGAAAAATTAATGAAGCATATAAGAAATTTATAGACATAATGCATCTAATTAATATGAAAGACATAGGAGGGTCCTTCTACAATACCCATCCCTCCAAGTAGTATCTGATAACAAAATATTTATCAGGTTACAGTCTTCGAAATCGAATGTTTCCTAATTTACAAGTCAATGGCATTTAAGAATTTGATATTAAAGAGGAAGGACCGAGGCTATAACGTTTCTTTGAAGAGCACAATCAATTTACCTATTTTTTACATGAGGCTAAATCAGGGTAGCTCAAGATTCGAAACGATTCTCTTCTCCAATCTGATGAAAATACCATCGACTGTAATAAAGCCTGTTTAATTATATGCTGTAAATTAAACCGAACATTACATTCTGCAAGTTAAATTGTATGAATCCGCGTGAATCTAAAATCCATTGATTTTGTGTCTCAACAAAAAAAAATGTTCCGTTAGATTGAAAGATGTATATCCTTATTTTAACTTGTTATTACCTGCCATAAAAAAAAACTATAAATCTTGATAAAAAGTATTTTACAGATGTATGTAATTTTGAAGTGAAAATATATAAAAATAAGTCATAATCTAATGCTTTGGTTCATGATTTCAGAAACATAAACTCTGACGTGTTTGTCATTTACCTCCGTTTTTCATTATTTCACAAATAATAATAATAATTTTTTCTCAGATAATGTATTTAATGTAAATTTTGTGTTTGGAAATGAAACATAATAGCAAATTAGCATTATTTTATTCAAATAGAGTCGCAGAAATGTGCTACAGACTTATACAATTAGAGGTTACTTTTTTGCAAAGATAGCAAGATTTTTAAAGAGATTTTTAAATGATTTTAAAAGATTTTTTAAAAAATAAAATTTAACTGTTCATTTAAAGTAATTGTTAAATATTTGATCGAATGTAGATATTTTTTCAGATAAGGTATTATGACTTTCCTTTACTAATTTAGCTATTTTGCTTCTGATTGTGTATTATAGTAGCTTCAAAAATGATTAGATTTTAATATAACAGGAATGTAATAAATATACTTTTGAATTAAATTTTTAAAGGAAATTGAATGCTTTCAGCCACAAAAATTTCTATAACTTTTTTTTTGCAATGAAAGATGCTTTACTTTCAGATAAATACAAATTAAATGCCTTGTTTTAGAATAGAAATATTTATATATAGGAAATTCAAACGCAATTCTTCAGTGGAATATCCTGTTAGGCGAATGTTTACAACAGTATGCATTGAGTTGACAATTCTTGAATTTAAATTCGGACAATTTGCAGGCATTAGCGTTATTAGAAAAAAATGGGCACTGGAAATGCAGTTACTTGATCTGGTGGCATTTCTTTTCTTGGAATTTTTTTCATATAGTTTTTAGCATTATTTAATTAAAAAAAATAGTTGATTTAAAGAAAAATTATAATAAAATAAGGAAGGAGGGGACATTTCTGTCTTTCCTTTTCATTTTTACTTTGCATTTTCATATAAGTGTATTCGTCTTCTCTGAGTTTGCATTGAACACAAATCTGAAGAGCTGTGCACTAATGAGTATATTTTATCTTTTGTACTCGGAATGTTTCGAATCATAGTTTCCTATTCTTTTGAGGTTTCGATTTCAGCCTTATCCGTTCCATATGCAATATATGCAACCACCTACTTAATAATTGAAATGGTTAATAGCGCTGCGTTATGCCAATATTATCTTGCTTTAAAAAAAACTTATTTTCCTTTGTAAAAATCGTTTTGTTGAGATGAATTGGAAGTATTTTGGGGTATAAGGATTTCTCACAAATCTCAGCATGTTACTTATTTTCAGATTGATTTGTTCTGAAAGGGTACAAATTCTTTGATGCATGACTCTGCCGCAGTTGCCCAGAGGATAGACGCGTAAACATGATTCTATAAACAAGTAATTTATTTTTTCTTGGAAAATAAGGATTCAGAAAAATTAACTGACTACACAAAATCGTAGCTTTTCAATCAACGTTTTATAACATAAATTTACTAGTTATTTAAAATTAAATAATGTTTTCTCTCGCTTACTTTTACTACAGAAATAAAGCGTTTAAACTTTGTTTTAAAATATAAAATTTTCATTTTCAAACAAATAAAATATTAAATATGAATAGAAGTTATTTTTTAAAAACTACTACTACTACTACTTTTTTTAGTATTTGTAAATTTATATTAAATGTATACTGAAATCTAGAAAATCGTATCTCAAAATGCAATTAAATGTAGAACAGGTTTTTTGACGATGTTGGTGCAAGGAGTTCATCTTTAAACATTCGGTATAGTCAGATGTATTTATATACATTTTCTTACTAAAAATAATTTGTGGTAAGCTATTTTCCGATTGTTAAGGATTTCTTTTTGAACTAGCTCTACTAAAAACAAAGAAAAATGAATGCGTACGGCTGTGTCTCTGTCTGAGAGTGTTAAAGCTTTTAAGACTGACCGTTTGCCATAAGATGTTAGATTAAACATTGATATATTTTGGAGTTAACATGTGCATAGATAAAATATTTTATTATTGTAAAGAAATTGAAACATCTTTTATTGCTATCATAAGTGTTTTTGCGCTGTATTCCCCCCCCCTTATCTGTATAGAAGCATGAAAATTTGGATTTAATGTATTCAAATGTGAAATATTTTATTATTGTAAAGAAATTATTTCATTGCTATAAGTATTTGCTATAAGTATTTAACCCTGAATTATTTTCTTTGCCTGTATGAAAGCAGGAAGATATGGCATATTTTTCTATGTATGTGATGAGTAGGTTTCTATTTAAAAGGTATTTTTAATAAATTTCTTGAATTTTTTTTTGTATACAATTAAAGATTTTCATTTGTAGGTAATATTGAACAATTTTCAACAATTCCTATTAGCCATATCCTTTTTCAAATAATTTTGGTAAAGGTGTTTTATATTAGTTGAAATTTAACCACTTCAATCTCAAATCAAACTTCAATTTTTAAGAGTGATGATAGAAAATTAGGAAAGTATATAGCACACATTAAATATAACTTTGTAAGATTTCAGAAATAATATGTATTAATTATCTATTAAAATTTGAAGTTTAACACTACTTCGATTAGGACAAATTATGAATAAGCTAAAAATTAAAATGAAAAAAAAAAATTTATCCACCATCAATTCGCCAGACATGTCGGTTTCCAAAGGTGTTTGTTTTTATAATAACTGTGAAATGAAAGATATTTCTGAGAACAAAGACATTTCCTTTATTTTCAAAAACATTCTCACATAATCACTTTATTAGGAGGATGCGAGAAAAAAATGGGCGAGAAGAAGGCCCGTGCGTCGATTTACAAACAACAATGGCGGCTGCAGAATATTTTTTTTCTTGTAAGTGGAACTAAATTAAGCGCACAACGTTGAAAGTGCATTTTCGAAACGTTTTATTTCACCTTTGATGTTAACAAGGTTTCTGATATGCTTTAAAATAAATGAAAAATATTCTGCTAATGGAACGTTTATATTCTTTTCAAACTATGTTTACAACCATATTCTATATTTGTAAAGGAAAAAAAATGCCCATTTCAAGTTTATTTACAGAATATGAATGCAACAACATAGGAAACAAAGGTAATTAAATTCCTTATTTCATTTAAATGAAAAAAATGCCATTTAGGGATAAACATTGCTAATAATAATGATAATATTTGATTAAAAAATTAATAGTACTACGTGATAAGTATTGCATTTCTTTTTAACACTTCAGATTTAAATGAAACTTTATCTTTATTTCGAAAGAAAGGCTTTGGAATTATGTTACACAAAGATATGTTAAGGAAAGTAAACAACATTTACAATGAAGTATAAAATACATTCGAAAGAGCTGTTTTAGTGCGTACACAGAGGTATTGTAAAATTTTAGTTAACATTAAAAAGAATATCATATTTCTCATAGTTATTTTAGTGACTATCATCCACACATGCACACAGACACACACATAAAATAATGCCTCATTTCATATCTTATATATATATTTATATATATATTATATACAATGACAAAAATTGAAGAGTTCAAATCCAAAGAGCAATTGAGTAATCACAATCGAAATTCATCGTCATCTACGATGAGTTGTTCCAAAGTATCTGAATGCACTCTTTTAAAGGTACTATATTGCAGCAATTTTCCCTTGAGAGGTTCATGGTTTGTGACTGCATTCCTGTTGAAACTAAAAACTCTTATCTGAAAGGAAGTGTGGCAATTTAAATTGCAAACCTAAATTCAAATTCGGGCATTGTTTACAACGCATTTAGAATGAAGTATTTCGCTTGAAACAAATGATGGTAACTTTCTTGGAATGATTAAAATTCTAAATTTAACATAATTTGCAACATTGAAAGAACTTGTACAAGCATTACTGTAAGACACATTTAATTGATTAGGATGTTTTACTTTTGTATTATTTGTAATGTAAATAGGTAAATAGATTAGTTTATGGAAATAGAATAGTTTATTTGAAAATATAATTAAATATAAGCCATATATTTGAAAATATAAATAATAATTTTAAAAGATGTTTTTATAAATTTATTTAAATATATTTTCAGAATTTTTTAATAATATAATTTATAAAATATTTTTAAATGTATCCAAATATATAATAGGTTTCCATTTTTTAGAAATTAATCACAAATTTGTAGTTAAAGGATAGAAACTGTATTTTTTAAATGAGTTTTTGGATGTCATAACTAAATTCCTATATGAATCAAGTTATTATAAGGTCTTAGTTGATTCCTTTTAGAAAACAAAATGGCATGAAAAGTAAAATTATTTGAACAAATATTTGACAATTTTTAATAATTTTTATTGAATTTTTATTAGTTACTTATAAATATTATTGTCTTGTATCAAGATTCAGAAGTTAAAATTTTTTTTTTAATATTTTGCTTCCATTTTATAGAAGATTATATATTAAAAATTTTCCGAAGAATATATATCAAAAATTGATATCAGTTCAATTATAAATTGATTGTTAATGCTCTCCTTACAACAAATAGTTAATAGCATCATCTATGACTCAAATAAATTGTCATAAAGAAATTTTTATTGAGATATTTTTAAAAATGCGCAAATATTTTCTCATTTTTATTTCAATTTTAAATTTAGCTAAAATGCCTTTTAAATTTGGGGGAAAGAGCTGTCAAGAAAGAAACAATTCACAAATTGTTAAAAGATATATTGTACTTAAATTATGTTTCTGAAGCAAATGTTAACTCAAACCAAATACAAATTTATTTTTAAAAAAAGATTTGTTTGAATGGCTCATTTAGAAATGAAAATCGTATGTAAATTTTGATAACTTTTCGAAATTCCGGATAGGGATCATGTAGTCTATGTTTCCTGCGTCATATGGGAAACGAACTATCATTTTTCAAATGTATAATCTGAAACTAAATCATCCAAGGACGCTATAATTCGATACAAAAGGATTCGTAAACATCTCAAGAATTTAATGGATTGTTAATTGAATCAGTAAGACAGCAACTTCTCACTATCAAACAAACAAAAAAAACTCAAAATTCAAGAAGTAAATAATGTAAAACGTCTCAAAGTTTATGCAAAAATGTACTTTAGCTTCATTCTCCTTTGCAAAAGCTTTCGTCGGAGAACTGATGAAAGCCTTCAACTGATGAGCACATAGCTCGATTAGAAACAAACGGCTTCGTGTCCCTCTGTTCTTCCAAACCACTTTAAATACGTTCGACGCATTTTATGACACAACAGTAGTTTACGACCTGTGCGGTTACATGCATGGCGAACTCTTAGAGGTACTTTCCCATAAAAACTAAATGGCACGTTGAATCGCATGCATTTCTCGGAGAAAATGGAAAGAAAACGATATTTTCCCACCAATATACTTGCTGCAGTATTTTTCAGTTAAGTGGACGAATCTCCTGTTTCGCCTCCCCTTTCCCCTCCCCAATGCAAATTGTGAAAGCACACTGTGAGATTCTTTTTCTTCAGCGTTTAGAAGGTAGAAGGTTTAATAACTTGTTATTACTAAAATTATCGTCGTTATGTTCGTCGTTTAACGCTTCTACAGCATTTCTCACTCTTTCCTTTCTTTTTTTTTATGATTACTCTTTTGTTTTTAAGAAAAATTGGAAGTTTTTTTGTTTTGTGTCCATAAACAAAACTCTTTTTTTTCTCTTATAATTCTAGTTTCAATTTGATTTCTCTATAAAGAAAAATAGATTAGAATATCAGGCATGTATCACGGGTGATTCACATGGATGCTAATGTGTTAAAATAGTTATCCTGTAAATTTTAATGAGCACAATAGTAATGTGATATCACATTAGATAAAAAAAAGAATATTTGCCAATTCCGGGACAACAAATGAACAGTATTAAAATTTTCCCAATGTAGTATAAAAAAAACAACAGCATTTCTTAATGTATAAAGATTTAACTGGAAACAAAAATTTGTATCAAGGATAAATTGAATAAAAAACAACTTAATTTAAAATAGACTCTCAGTAAACTCTAATGATTTTTGAATTAAGTATTATATAACAGTAAATATTAAGTAATCTAATGGAAGATACTGTTATGTGAAATACTTTTTATTAAAAATAATTTTCTTCGCTATATCATTTTTACTTGAACTAAGGATTAATTTAATCCGATATTATCCAAAGATCTGTTTTGAAATTATCTTATTTCTTATCATTGATTAAAATCTGTGAAGATTACTACTATTTTGTATATTTTTAAAATTTGTTTTTAAATGCAGTACTAATCTTTTTCACTTTTTTGTGTAACAAAATGATTAATTTTTTGCGAGTTTAAAGGAATTAATTTTTAAATCATATTTTGAGAAACAAAATAATCAAATTTAAATGCCAAATTAAAGACCAAAAGTCTCATGGAACTTTTTTTCACTCCGGATTTTATTTTTCTGCCTAAACATCAGAATGCTGTCATGAAATAACAGCACATTCCATCATCATTTAAGTAAGTCCATTTTTTTAGGAGAATAATCTGACAGGAAAAAGGAACATATTTTATTTTCACTCCCTTTAACTCAACAATTTATAGATAATTATAGAAAAATACAAAGGGTATTTAATTTTCTTTACACGTATTTCAATTAACTCCATGCATATGGTCATTTCACTCTTGAAGTATCTCTTGTTATATTAACAGTTTTTCGATAATTACATGATTTTTTTTAAATGCCAAGAAAATAAATTGATAGAGACTTAACAAATTTTGAAATGAAGAAAAGTTTAAAAATTAAAAATTTGCCACATACTTTAAGAATAAAGAAGCGAAATTAAAATAATCAAAATAGGTTAGATAGTTTTCTTGGTGTTTTCTTTTTATTTTAAACTCGAAATAACGTTACACTTTAAAAAATGCAACATTATATTATGAGATATAACCAAGTGCACAATAATTTATTTAACTTTTTTTTCTAATTTTTTTCTATCTAATATTAGACATGAATTTTGTTATATATAAAATTTTCTGTTTTTTGAGTGAAACTTTAATTAGACAAACAATGACCAAATTAAGAAGTAAACATAAATATTTATGTGTAAATATAAATATTTAAATTTAACACGTAAAGTTAAGTCATTAAATTTTAATGCCAAAGAAAATGTTTTAAAAGATTTAGTTTTTATTTTTATTAAACCTTCTCATAAAAATTGTAATAAACATCAAAAAGTTTAATTTTTATAATCGTATTGAAATTGGTTGAAAAGGAATTTAAAAAGATTTTTCTAGTTTCTTCAACAGATGTTGCATTCTTTCATTTTCTTAAATATGTGTTTGACTCGTTTAAATAAATATTGACGAAATTACGTTTTAATAAGAATGCTTCAAACTCTATTCATTTAAATTCTCTGATTTGCCTTTATTTAAGAGTTTTTACTATGTATCTTACTTCAACGGATTGAAGTATGAAACATAGAAAGTTTTTGTATGTGCATAAATGAATGTTATATATGTTCATTGTGAAATGTATGATATATAAATGAAGTTTTTTGCAGGTTTCAAATCTTTACACATTCTTTTCATAGGAGTGTTTTAAAATCCAAAATTTTGTAATAACTACCAGCGAAACTTTCAAATCTATGAAGCTTTGAACTTCCAAAATGCAAACAGATAAAAATTATATTTTCTTCCCCACATACAGTTCTCTATCCTTGTTTCATAGCCTATTTGGGGTTGATTTTCTGTAATAACCATGAACTCTGTATTTGTTACCATTAAATAAGACTCGATCACGAAACGATTGCTGGGAAACCGCTGATAAAGTGATAAATACATTCCTCATTTGCTACAATTGTTGCTGATTTATGCCATTATTTTTCTTCTCTTCGACTAAAAAAATTATTCCGCCACACGAAAGGCAAAATTTTTCAGTGTTTCGTGCAGAATCATTTCAAATTCGAAGCCTAAACGCACAAGAACAGCCCGAAAATAAACTCCGATGTGTTTCCACCCAGATAACCCCATTCCAAGAGTAACCCTTTAGGGTACAGGAGGGGAGATGAGATAATTCATGCTCAATTAAGCACCCAACCATTCCATCTGCAAACACCCTGGAATTACGATTTCCTGATGGTCCAGTCGATGACAATTGCGTCCTCTCGCGAGTCAAACAGAAATTGAAAAATTGAGAATGGAAATTAGTTTATCACGGTGACTGCCTGCACGAGAAGTTGCTTTCTTATAAAAATGTAAAATTAACCGCATTCATTCGTTTCCTTTGGAGGGCATTGAGTATTTTTGAGATGTTTTGGGGTCAGTGCAAACTTCTGGCGTAATGATAGCTTTTAATATTTTGCGTCTTTTATTCAACGGTTATTGTCTTAAGCTTTTATGCGTTTAATAATTCGATAAAATATTACGTCGGAAGGAATCAAATTCTTTCTTAAAGGCTATATTTGTCTAAATTTTCAATGTTTACTAATCTAATAACTTAAAAATCTTTTAGAATTTATTTTTCTACTTTTTTTAAATTATAAAATATATAAACATTATATATTTCACGTACAAAATAAATCTTAAATAATTATCTAGTGTAAAAAAATGGTTAAACGTGTGATTATTTTTAGTAATCTAAAGGTTATACGAAATAAACAGTAAAGTATAATGTATAATGGAGTTTTTATAATACGAGAATTGTTCTTATAAATTTTAATAATACTCCTGGTTTTGATTTTAAAAAATGAAATACGCATAAAATAATTTTTGAAACAAAAATAAAATCAATAAAATGTAAGATTTGTATCTCATAAAATATAATAAATGAAAAAAGTATCTTTTAAATTATTATTTAATGTGGAAGAATGGTTAAACATGTGAAAAGGTATTAGAAATCTAATGTTTATACGAAATAAACGATAAAATATAATATGTAAATACAGTTTCATAACACGCTTGTTATAGATATGTAATATTTTAATAATACTCGTGGTAACGGTAAAAATGAAACATGCATTAAATTATTTTTGAAACATAAATCAATGAAAATGACTGATTTGTATCTAATATAATGTTAATGACAATATCATTATCGATGTAATTTTTTAAAAAAATAAAATAAGATACTAGTTTTTATTTTCTTTTGATTTATAAGATTAAATTCGTTAAAAAGCAACCAAAAATTGTTTTGCCACCATATGGCAACATTTTTTGCTAATGCTTGCACAAGGTCTTTCAAATTAACATATTAAAAAAAACTGAAAAAATAATAACTTTTTGCAATTCCTAATTATTTCAGTAAAATTTTTTAATTTTCAATAAAACAAAATATGTCAATATCACACGTAATGTTCAAATACATTTTCTATTCAAATATTCTCTCAGCTAACAGTATTAGAAAACCTACAGTTACCTAGAGTGAAGGCTGTCCTCTTTCTACAACAAACAGTTTTTCCGCCAATAATTCGTGACATGCAAAATCATCCATTCTTGCTTAAAATAATATAGCTCTTCAGTTGAGTGCAAAATGCTTGAATGCAGAATTTTAAAAAAATGTTACAGTCCAAAGATAAACATTCAAAGATAGAACAGATAATCGGTAAGTCTGTTATAATTCATTGTAGAAACATTTTCATTTGGTGTATTCTTTCTTATTTTTTTCCCTTCATAAGTCAAGATTTAAACCCATTTCACAGTTATTCACGCAACTGTTCGTTTGTATCAATCAGATTCTGATGCGACTGATCTGAAAATCTGCTCATTGACTGAACGACAACTCTATACAAAGGTTACCACCGGATAAGATTTAACAAAAATAGGACAGAAATATGCAATGCGAAGTTAAGGTAAGGATTCACCCAGAAAATTAAATGGCACGAGTGTATGTCCGTAATTCTCATCGGGAAGCATTCGCCTTACTGGTTTTGACAAATATTGTGTCAAACTTTTATACAGGTATGTTATTAAGAATTATATTTGCTATTAATATTATTGAAAAAGGTTATAAAATGGAAAGTCTTTATCATAAGCATCTGTGGTTTAATTCTTAAATGAATAGTGAAGATAATTAAAATTATATATAGAGTATATTTTCAATTAGTTAAGCTGACATAAATAATTGAAAATATAATTTTAAAAATCTTAATTATATTTTGAGATACTGTATTTTGTTAAAAGAAAAGGGAATATGGAACGGGGAAAAAGTTATGTTTAATTGCAGAAAGGAAAAAAATAAAGATTTTCATAGATGCTAGTTAAATATAAAATAATTTAGAATAAATTAACATTTTCGATAATAAAAAAAATTATACTAAGCATTTAATGATTAATAATTATGTGATTGAAAATTAAAATTTTTTAATGTTATTTAAATTAAAAACATGTGGTTAAAAAAGAAACGGAAATAACAGCATAACTGTTGCTTATTCTACTTTGATGTAGTTTAACAACAAATTATCCGTAAAATGTAGAAATATTAGTGTAGGAAACATTTTATGGAACGAATCGTTCTTTCTACTTGAAATTTCGAAGCATCAGTATAGAAAAATTTAATAAACAGATGTTTAACTTCAGATGCTGAAATTACTTCAAACTACGGTTGATTTTTTTGTATCTGAAAATTCATAACTTGTATAATAAATGTAAGCTATTATTATAATAATTGGAATGATGAAGTGGTATGATTATTGCGAATTATTTCTGAACAAAATAATAGCATTGTTTACATCCATTAATAATTTCGTGCCATTATTTCTCATCTCACGGCATACACCCGTGCCATGAAACCGGAGAGAAAGGGAGAGCACGCATTTGTGTGCGAGAGTAACTTCATATTTGCAATAATAAATCCTTTTCCGCTCTGCTGGGTCACTGCTGGGGCGGCCTGTGATGATTGTGGTGGCTGTGGTTGTTGCCGTTGTGGTGGTGTGGCGAGGGGCTTCGGCTCGAATCTGAGGTGGTGGAGACAGCGGCCGGACTACTCGGGGGTGCGCTGCTCCCGCACAGGCTCCCGAAACTCCCGTTCGAATTATCGTCGTCGTCGTCGAGGATGTTGATCCTGTCATCGTCCTCATCGTCCGGGCGGGCGGAGGCACCTCCGTCCAGGCGGCGGTGCTTGGAGCCGCCTCCGCCGGTCGAGGAGCCGCTGCCGTTCATGGAGGGGCTGCCGCCGTGCAGGTGGTGGTGCAGGCCAGAGCTCACTGAGCTCGCGTTGCTGCCGCCGTTCGATTGCTGTTTCAGATGCTGTTGTTGCATCTGCTGTTGGAGCAGCCTGGAAGAGAGAATCAGAAACAGCATAAGTGAGTGGGCCAAAAATAAATCAAAGCAAAAAAGCTTTCTAATAACAATTAAAAAGAAGGCAATATCATTTCGGTTAGATTTTATGAATTATAGCTTACAATTTTCAAGGAGAATATTATATATTTCTTTTTTTTTGTCTTAAATTCGCGTTTACAGACTTTTAAGCCGACCCAGAGCTTGCTGCAGATAAACAAAAATTTCTCATTTTAAATGCTGTTTAAAAATGCTCAAATTAAATGCCCCCGATGTTCTTCAAATAATATGCTATTTCCCAACTTCGAGCTTTGTTAATAACAACTGATCTATGAGGGAAAGAAACATTTTTATATATGGCAATTATGTATTACTACGGATTGAATAAAATTTTAAAATAAGTAAATATAAATTACACTTATTGCATGTGTAATTCAGTAAATACTGAATCATCCACAGAAATGTGCTGATGCAATTCTGTGGATGGTCCTCAAAATGGCAGAAAAAGGACATAAATCATAAAGAAAATATTCGTGATTTTCTTTTTTATTTACAATAACGAACCTACAGTGCATTTAAGACTTGAAAAAAAAATAGGATTTTATGCTTACAAATAGTTTGACGACTCTTCTACGAATGATCATTCTTTTGATTTTTTTACCCCATTTGTGTATGCCTGAATTAAAAAACCTTTTTGGTGATTTCTCTCTTTTATGATTAACAATTGCATGCAATTACAGTAAATTTGCTGCATACCATACAAATATAATATATTATAAATAAATAAATGTAATAACACTTCATAAAATTTAAGAAAAAAATTATTTTAAGAGCTTGAATATCTTGATTTTAGTTCAGGTTTTAGCAAAAAAAGCTTTTCTCATAAATGTTATTGATTTTTCAACTATAGTCTTATAACTACAGGGATTCAATTTTTTCTTAAAAAGACAAAATTACTAATAATTATATATTACTACTATTATATAATTTAGAAACTATAATTCATAGGATTAGGAAAATAAAATATGTATAGACAGATTGAATGATAAATCTATAGATATAGACATATTTAGACAAATTAGATCGATATGACGGTCAATGCGATAGATCAAATAAATCGATAAAGGCGATTAGTATTAACACTAGTCAAATAATCATATGAACCGCAACAAATCTTTATTCTTGGTTTTGAAATTACTTCATGTGGATTCTAAATTCGATGTATAACAGTATATAAATAATACGGTTGCATGATTTTTAAAAATTTAAATTTATGAAAAAATAACTTTTTTTTGTCCCCGGAAATTTTAAATAAAAAATTAAATAAAGATTTATTTACTTTGCTTCACTTATAAATTGAAATACTGCAGAATATTCAAATAAGGCTTCATTTATCTATACACTAATATACAATTAGGAATCGTCCACCATTTTATAGATGACAAGTTCCTTTTGGAAAATTTGATTTTCCATTTAAAATCTTTCCATTCGCAACTATTTTCGCAGAATATTTTTATAAGGAATTAATAGAATATGTCAAAATCTAGCATTAGTATTGTTCCTCTTCGCTTTGCGAAAATGGTTATCTTAATTCCAGAATATTATCTCATAGGAAATTCTTCATTACTTAACTACTGCCCTATTATTCATTTCGTTTAATTTTAATAAATGAACTACTGTATGTATATACACAAACTTCCTGTAGAATTTCAATTATCATCTTAGGAAACTTATTCATTGGCTATGCCCTCCAGATATCTATAAATTCTTATTTTATATGATATTCATAGCTGAAACAAATAACTGTTCTAGTATAGTAGCTCCTAAAGTTGTAAGACAAAACTTTTCTCCATGAAAAATATTGAAGTTAACAGGCCAGGTATCCATTAAAATATGTGATATTTATATCTTTTTCATGACTTATAACTGGCGTATGAAAATGTTCTCATTCAAATCTTTACAGAAAAATTTCAAAATCAAAAGGCCTCGGGATGTTCGAAACTCTGTCGAGAATCCTGCAACTCGAATGGGTGAGTGAAACTGTTACACGTATGACAGCCACGAAATTATACAATTTTGAAATCCTTAGTAAACATAATATATTCACGTCAGATATGTCGTACAGGAAATATCTGATGAATCAAATAACTTTATTTCGTAGCTTGTCTGAGTTAATGTCGGTAAATATGATGGCATTTCGTATAAAAGATTTATTGCTTCGCGTGCTTTGGAACTTTGCTTTGAAGTGAAAGTTTCAACACACAGAATGTCAGCGAAATGAATGAAAACCATATTTATTATATAAAAATCTATAGATAATCAAATATTATTAAGCATTAAAAAGGTAGCAATTTGATTATTTTGAATGCAAGACAATTCATCTGGAACAGTTAGATAAATAAACTTACATTCCATTATTTTAGCATTTGTATTCGAACTATTTATTTGCTTTGGAGCAACTGATTGATATAGGGAATTATTCTTTCTCCTCTTATCTAATCGGTTTAGAATCAAATAACAGACTATAAGTGACCTGAAGAGATGATACAGCTATGCTTGAATTATTACATAAATACATCGTATTTGTTTGTTTTCTATAAATTCTTGCCATTTTAAAATCGCTAATCGTCCTACATTTGAAGGAATTTTTATCTTTATTCCACTACTGCAACAAATATGAATGAAGAGTTAATTCCATAATCTAAAATCATTTCTTATCTATTAAACATTTGAAATGAACTTTCTTAATTTTAACACAAAATTATATATATGGAATGTGAATATAAAGAACATTTTCAAATCATGAATACTCCATTTAAAATCTTCCAAGTTAATAAGTGTATGCGAGCAATGACTTGATGATTAAAAGACCATTTAAAATTGATTGACTATTCTATTATTTACTCTCCACAACGCATATTTGACTTCTTGTAAATTATCGCTAATTTTAATTTTGTTATTATAATTTTCTATATTTTGATTTTTTCAAGCGACATGATATATCATTTCAAAATAAAAATTATTAATTCCAATTATCTTCCCAATTAGATTGTTTTTATTAATCAACTAATGCAGAAAAAAAATCTAATTTTTCATAAATTTCTTTTCTATGTTCTTTATTAGATCCCATATAATTCATCTACCTATATCAACGCAACTTCTGCATATCATGCAGAAAATTAATTTTGTAATATAAATGGTGTTATTACTGCTCTTAAATTTAAGAATTATATTTGATTCTTAAATAATACTACATCCAGCAAAAGAATTAATTTCGTTTCTTATTACACCAAATATTATAAAAAACAATTTCACTTTGGGAAATTACACTGAATTGTCTTATAAACATACTTGGAGCATTTTATTTACACTACAACATCTTGGCGAGTTCATTAATTTCTGCGGCGTACATAGCCCCAAGCTGTCATTCACTTGTTGTTATTAATCAATTTCTTGCATCAAATATCTAAATGCTGTTATTAGTATTGATACGTAAAATAAATGGTTGAAATTTGCTGTTTCGGCATTTTACTAAAATTTATCAAATTAATTTCTTCAATTTACAAATTCTGTTAGGTGATTATAAATAATGCCGCCGCCTATTGCCACATCTACACAATTCCGCCACCTATTTCGCCAAACACTGCAAACAAATCTTTGCGCTCTATGAACTTACATGAAGCTGTCATATAAACTATGCTCAGTGCAATAAGCATTGTGCAACATCTTGGCGCGCTTCATCAATTTCGTCGGTGTATGCTGCACCGGAACCGGAATGCAACTCTCGCATTGCTGCGCCAATGCCTTTTCCCGAAAAACTTCTCCTGTTTGTGGCGAAGACGTATTCATTGGAAGGCGCAACCAGCTCCGAAGTGTATCTCATTTCCCATGTAAACCGTACAATAACGATGCCCATTATGAGCAACAATACGGCTTCAACGTAAACCGTAAATTGCACACGGGGGTGTGGGGGTGGAGGGAAGAGTTACCACCGCTCACAAGATGAATGATAACAAGAGTTAGAAATGAAGGTCTGCGTTGCATTCGGAACCGTAATTGCAAGCGAATTAATTCGCGTGCGGGGAGAAAGTTGTTCGAATTTGATAAGTCATGGGAACCATATGCAAATGATGAAGACTTTCTCATGTGCCTCTTTAAACGTTTCGATGCGGAATGCAGGCGGGAGGAAGAAGATTTAGCTTCCGGAGTTTCTGGGATGAAAGATGCGTATCCGTCGCATTCTCGAAATAGCCAGGAGATGTAAGCAGGTAGTTCTGAGAATTAATATTAAAAATGTTGCCTTCCGCTTAAATGGAAACTGCATCTGCTTTCGGAAAGGGGGGGAGGTAAATGGTTCGGAGTGAAGGAAATGGGTTTCGTGTTAAGTATCTTTGGATAGATCTGGAGATAGATAAAGACAAATTTAAAGAAAGTTTTGAACTCTGTTAGTCTAGCATTTTGTTAGTTTTTTTCAAACGAGGATGATTACGGTTGCGATATATATATAGACAATATAATAGCTTAAGCATTATGTCAATTTAGTAAATTGCCCTTCCGTTATCCGTAGGAAAATAATGGAATTTATTTCATTTAAGAAAAATTAATAAATGAAAAAAGAATGAAATAAATAATGAATAATTAATAATAATATCTTTTTACTTCTGTTGCACGAGCTCTCTCTTCTTCAAATAATTTAATTATTTGTTTTATTTGTTTAATTATTATTCATCTAGAAAAAAAGGAATTAAAACAGAAAATATGAGTTAAAAGTAAATGCACAATATAAATACAATACGAGAAAAAAGTTTTAAAGTTTTTGATGTTTTTTTAAAGTGAGATTGATTACTGATACGATATATAGCTTAAGCTTTATATATTCAGTAAATTGCACTTGCATTATACGTAGGAGTATGAAACCTATTTTATTTAAGAAATATTAATAAATAATGAATAAAATGAATGAAATAAATAAGGGATAAATAAAAATTAATAATAATCTCTTCTGCTGCGCGTGCTCTCTCTTCGTCAAAAATTTATGTAATTGTTTTACTTCATCAAAAAATGAACCATAACTCAAAATATAAGTAAAAATAAATAAATACATAAAATAAATATGAAAAAAAAAACAAGTTTGAACACTTTCTTTCATTTCTCTAAAATAAATATGAGAAAAAAAAATTCTTTTGCTAATTTTTTCAAGTGATGTTGATTATGAATGTGATATTCAAACATTATGTCAGTTCAGTAAATTTTGCTTCAATTGTAGGCATAGTATAAAAATTATTTCATTAAAAAATTAATTAAAAAATGAGTAAAGTAAATAATGGGTAAAAAAATAAAATAACAATTTCCTTCTACTTCTATAGAACAAGTCGTCTCTTCGTCAACTCATTTCATTATTTCATTGTTTAAGAGATTATTTTATTTCATTAAAAAAATTATAATTAATAACATATAAAATAGATGACATATAAAATAAATATGTAAAAAAAACTGACCAATGATCTAATTTCTTTTGTGTAAAGAATTTTTATTTCCAATACAAAATTTATATCGTTGGAATCACTGATAAAAAATAAATAGACTAAAATGTGAAAACTTTTCAATCTTTTTGACCAGAAATGAACGAATGCAAGAAACGCTTTAAAAAAATGAGACTAAATTTTTTTAATTACAAATGCTTTACAAAAAATATATCGTATTTGTTACAGCACTTTTTCTTCTAATATTAGCCAAAGCATCACGAAAATTTAACTTTTTCGTATAAACGAATGAAAACACAATTCATATTACCCATTTACCGTCAGATAATGATTTTGTGGATCAATAAGTAGAAAAAAGTTTAGATTGTTTTATTTATTCTTGTTAAAATTAAATATCTTCGCATTCGAGTTTCTTAGAAGGAAAAATAAACCCTATTGCTAAAATAAAGGCTATTCAAGCAAAAGTATGTGAGGAAAACAGAATTCTTTCTCAAGTCCTTTGATATTTAAAAAGTAATGAAATAAAATAGTTAATCAATAAGAAGAATTGCTTTAAAAGGGAGAGTTGGGGGGGAGAGAATTTTAATTTGCATCACAGAAAAAGAAAAACAAATCATTGTTATACACATTATATTTTATAGTTATATTATATATATTATTATTAGTTCTATTTTAGAGTAATACGATATCATTAAATAATGGTATATATTTTTATTCAAATAATATATAATTATTTCCTCAGACAATTAAGCCTTCTAAGAGGTGGTTTATATTTATATATCGTATTTTGTAGACTTTTATGTATGTAAACAATGCGTATGTATTAAATGGTTCAAAAATTGCGAGAAATTTCTAATTACCTGAATTACATGTAACTGGACTTGAAGAATCGGACAATACACATATTAATATCTTAAACACCATAGTTCAGTTATACTAAAGTATTAAATTTGCATAATATAATTTTTCTAAGACAAAGATTGTATTGATAAAATTATAAGGGAATTGAACATATTATACAGAGGTATGTTTATTATTAAATATTTTTAATTAGATTGTATGTTTATAATTATATGTACTTAATAACAACAATCAATGAATATGTTTTTGACAGCAATTGTTATGTAAATTTATCAGTTTATTCTTTTAGTTCATCAATTTATTTTTCAAACGCACGTAAACATTGTTTCCGAAAGCTACGCTAATACAAACTTGTTCTCGAATTTTTCATGGAATACAACTATTGATTTAAAAAAATAATTTCTACATCATCAACAAACAGTTTTAATTAAAGACGATCACTTATAGGAAAAAGAATTATTTGAAATATATTAGAGTAGAAGGAAATATTTACCAAATTAAAAACTCATCATAAACTGCTTTTCAATTTAGAGATTTTTTTACATGATTGAGAGCATATGTTTGCATGATATGAACTAGCCTAAATAATTTCTTTTGTGGAATTTCTCTTGTTAAAAAAAAACATTTTTTGACTAGAAGTGCTTTTATTAAGAACTTCTCAAAGCATCATGCCCACTAACAGATTAACAAATTGGTTTCTATATAATTTCTGTATATATTGTTGCACATCCTCAAGAACAGCAGAGCTATATCAAGTCTATGATTTGGTGTTATGACCCTTGATGCTCCTGTCTTAAAACGTAAAAGATGTCCATTTTTCCCATTAAATCAATAGTTTACTATGATTATGATTAAATCACTAGTTTACAATTGGAATTAATTATCATCATTTGAATAATGCATACAATCACAAGGATTACATTATTAATAGCATTTATTTGTTAATTGTTGCTAGTTCGATATAGCTTGTCATAGAGTATCAGTTAGTTTTTATTTTTTCATTTGGTTATTATTATTATTTTATCATTTCCTTGATCACCGTTTTATTATTTTCATGATTTAATTATTCCCCATTTGGTTATTACTATTATATGATCATTTGGTCGTTATTATCATTTTATCATTCATCATATGCTTATTATTATTAATTCCCAATTTAATTATTCATCATTTGTTTATTATTATTATTTCATCACTTTATTATTGATCCTTTAGTTAATATTATTATAAAATTATCTATCATTTGGTAATTATTATTTCATTATTCATTATTAGTTATTATTTTGATTATTTATTTTATCTTATATCTCTGTTCGCTGTCAATAAATAATTTTGAACCGTTATCGAAATAAAAACGGAAAATAAATATTTTTTAAAATAATTATTTTTTTTGTTCTTTTCTTAATAAAAAAGATAATAATTTTTGATTAACGTAAAAATCGTTTCGCATATTTGTAAAATGGGAAGGCATTGGACAAAATAAGAATTGCCCGTTTGAGAACGCAATCCTCTATACAAATAGAAAAATAAATGAGTTGTCGCAGCTAATTAAATACGATTATGTGGTGAGCAGCTTTTTCTTCTTTTTTTAAATTACTATAAATTGGCTTCTTTGTGAGACGCAAATCCACTGTCTTGACCGGCACTTCTTCCATTTGGGGAAGATTTCACGCCTTTCTGCAGCGGAGCATTTCCCATCAGTTGCCCGGAAAGCGGATTACCTCTGATCAGCGTTTAATTTAGGGTCCAGAATTACATTACCTGCAACAAAGGTTTCGCATGATACGAATTCCGCTGAGGTTTAACCAGCCTCATCGCCGCCTGAACCATGAACCCTTTCCCTTCCGAGAACCGAAGTGAGCCGAAGATTAATTCTGAGCATGCATCCGCGAGTTAGAAACTGTTAAAAAGTGAAACCAGGGGTCTTTAACAGAAATGCTTAGCACGTTTTTGTTTCTTTTTATGCATACAAGATATCCGCTCTAATCCAAAAACTGATCGCTACAAAAAGAGATAAAAGCGTATTCTTCAAATAAAAAACAATGCTCTGAACGACATAAAGAATTGTACTTTGTTATTTGGATGAATAAATAAGCTGTTGAAAGAGTTATTAGATTGTTAAAAAATTATACAGCCACCTGAATTTGTTAATAGTGTTTATCAAAATATTCTTTTTTATACAAATATTTTAAACAAACAGTAAGCCCATATTTCTGCAATTAAAATTGACCAAGTTATAAAGCTTTGAACTTTCTTACTTTACTTCGGTCAAAGACTGCTCTTGTTAAGTGATCTTCCTTCAAAAGACTACCTTTAAGCGATACAAGCTAGAATAATTAAGTTCAAGGTTTCAGAGCTTGGTTTGTTTTTCTTGCAGAAAAACTGACATTTTTTTTTTTGGTCAAATAAAGTGGGCCAAGAATATTTTTTTTAATAAAAGGGGAAAAAACGATGAAATGTTTGAAAGTTTAGATATTTTTCTATAGTATGTTTATTAATAACAATGTAAAGCATAATTCTATAAGTCTTTTTTTAATGTCCCAACTGAAATTGTATGTCTCTCTCTTCGATTTAGATATATAACTATTGTGCCTCAGTAAGAGTGACATTTTATCGTTTATATTTCTCAATTTCAATTATCTTTCTTTTTTCAATTATCGTTTTATGACCCACTGAATCATTCGCAAGATTTTATGACCCAGGGAATCTCAGTTAATAATTATTCTGAATGGCTTCACAATGAATACCTTTACTTAAAAGTACATATAATAGTGTGCTTCTCAACATTTTTCATAAATTTTTAATTAGCTTAGCTCAATTTTTAAATTTCTTACTGTACATAATCATTAAAAATGAACCATGTTATTCGAAAGATTTTATTTGTTTGTTTGTTTTTCGAAATTTTGTAGTTTATAGAACATATGACTAAAATTAAATGGATCCATATCTATTAAATTTTATATACATATTCATAAATCAAATGAAGCTGCAACGCTCGAGTTTTAAAAATGCTTGCCAACAAATTTAAAACACTCTAAAATTGGAATTTCAAATTATTTCCACCTTTACAAGTATTTATTAGTGTAGTGTTTGTTATTAATTTAAATTTTGAAAGAAAATGATTCTGCTATCTTCTTTTTATATTAACTTTTCTAACACTTTTCTCGCCAGAACTGCTGACGTTTGTCTTGAACTAATTTTGAAATGACATAAGTGAGTGATATCTGTAACCAGATATCACTCAAAATAAGATGAAAAAAAAGGATAATACAGCAGAGGTTTTAAACGTTAGAATGAAAAATTATCTTTCTTTTCATTCCTTTTATGTACAATATGGCCGAAATACGCTTATGTTTCTATAAAATTAAATATATGTTTTTAAAAAATGTTAAATTCTTCTTTCTTTTCTGCTCAAAATGAAGTTTACCTTGTTATTCGCTTTTGAATTTGGCTCAACTGATATTAGAAGAAAAAGTAATTGAATGTTGGAAGAATATTCAAAATTTGCGTTAAGATCTTATTAATGAATAAGTGTGTGTGTGTGTGTGTGTGTGTGTGTGTGTGTGTGTGTGTGTGTGCATAATGCTGCAGTGAAATGTCATTTTTTAGAGAAATTATATCAAGCCGTTTTGTAGGTTATGTAATTATTTGGAAACTTTCGAATTGCACTTAATTAATTGTGAGATATGCATTTTCTTTTTTTATTAATTTCAACATAATTATCGCATAAAATGCTCATATGAATCTGTGCATCCCGAATTCAATCACTAAACATTATCTTTTCAGAAAACCTTGTCCGTTGTACTTCATCACTAGAACAATGCCTTGAAAATCCATGTTTCTCTCTCTCTCTTTTCAAGGGTTTTTTCTTTTCACCGAATGAAGTAAGTTTATTTTTCCTTATTAAATGAATTCCTCCGAGCTGTTTTAGCGTTTATGTAGAAGTCTGAATTCAATCATTTCGATTTGGAAAGACCGTTAGGGTTTATCATATGAACTAATATCATATGAACTTTCATTAGTCGAAAGATATTTTTGTAACTGTCTTTCCTTTTTTCATTATTTTTTGACCTAGAAAGAACTTGGATCTCTCTGATTAACTACACTATAGTAACTTTCGGCTGGTTAATCAAAATTTTAACGATACAGAGAAACCCCTAATATTAACATTCAACTACTGGTTAAGAGATACAATCGTTTATTTTTAGATTTTTCCGTTTTCTCATAGTGCTGTAAATTCAATCTATTCTTCTTCCCAAACATTCGAGCAGTTATTCAAATTTATAGCTTAAGAGAATATAAATCACGTTTCACATATATTTCACCCACATAATATCATTTTCCTATAGAATGAGGCATTTACTACTGGTGAATCAATTGCTACGGTCTTGTCAAAATTGGGAATTCTTTCTTCTAAAATTTTACGTAAATTTCTCAGTGACTTCACTTCTATTTTCTTAAAATCTTTCATCAAATATTTGCAGAATATATTTTCTCGCTAAATTTTATCCTTGAGGTTTAAATTATCAGCAGTAAATTTTTCATCGGTACTGCTTCTTTCATAGGAATAACTGCCTATTTTAGACTAAATAACAAAAAAAATTTACTAAAAAAACAACAACGAATGTTTCTAAATGGGTTACTATTTGGCCATTATAAAATTTTGAATCAATGGTAAAAAATGCTCTCTGTTTATAGTATTTACTTCACGTTGTTGTAAGCATTTAGGACATTGAAACATATGTCGAGGGGGGGATATAACGTTAATTTTGGTGCACTGGCTGATACAATTAGCATTTCTAGAGAATGAAATTATTTTTATGTCTGGCATCTTTAATGTAAAAATTGTTACTTAATAAAATAGTATAATAATAGAGTCTATTATCTTTATCCCTTATTGTTCTTAGACTTTTCATTTCAAGAAAATTTCCCCCAAATGACGAGTATTTCCCCCCAGAAATAGCACAAATAAACAATAAGCTGGAATACATTGTAAAAAGCTTTTGAAATAGGAATATGCAACCAAGTATATGGCAGGATCACCAGATTATAATACATGTGCGCCAAAAATGCTATAAACTCAGCAGAGTTATGCGTCTGGGAATACTTTAATTAAATACAGACATTCATGTAAAAAGCAAATAATCGCGGCAATAGTTAAAAATAATCGCAGTAGCAGTACGCAACAGAATCAAAAGAAAAGATTTGAACTAGACGACTGAGAAATCCGGTTTCGGCAGTTTGTCTCGAGTTGATAGGGCTGAAATTATTTTCGTGTCTGGTATCATTCATGTAAAAAAGAAGTTATATGCAAAATATTATAGAAAATACAACTCTTTAAATATCGGTAGTCTTTTTTTAGAATTAAATAGAAGATATTAGTTTTTAAAAGATTTAAAAACAGTCGACAGCAAATACTCAGATTATCTGATAATTTTATTTTAATATCTTAAATAATATCTTAAGAGGAGTAAAGGTCAATTAAACTTTGAAGTCGATTTCTATGAAATAAATAAATAAATCCATTATATAGTTTATAGTGAATAAAAAATACATAGTTAATTTAATTGTTCATGAAATCTTTAAGATAATATTTCTTTTTTGAAAAAGATCTATTCAATAAATTAGATTTCTATAGCGTACAAAATATCTAGCTTTTTAACCTCATTTATATAGAATTTATTATTTAATAAGTTCTATATAAATTAGGTACATATTACTTATAATGATTACTTATATAATAGCATTCTAGAGTTCCAATATGATGTATAAGTTAACAAAAATTATGTTTCTAACATTAATTAAAGGCTTTCATTGAAATGTCATAAAAATGAAGCAGTTAACAAAGAGAAAGCAAAAACAAAAATTTGATTAATTTTTGAAATAGTATGTAATATATATCCATATCATTAAAATATACAAAATAAAACTCTTAACAGTAATATTCAGAAAATAAATCCATTTATTTTAATCAACTGATATCAAATATTTACACATCCTCGTTATTTCTCCGTAGCTAACTATTTATTATACTACCGTATTTTAGTGAATTTATATTTACCATCCCAGATTTGAAATTTAAAACACAAATTTTCTTTCTAAATTTGATATATATTAATACTTAACGAATCTGGATTAAAACTTAATTACTAATAATTTTGATGTAGAAAACATGCGCTAAAGAAAAAAAATTATAGAATCGATTATTATCTATTATTATCTCCCATTAATAACATTAAACAAAATCCCAAACTCAATATGAAGATTAGAATGCCTTAATCTTAGAGCATTATATTTACTTAAAAACTTAAGCTGCTTGTTTTTGATATCTGTAAATAATAAAGCTATAAAAACAAAGATCAAATAATTTTTTTCTCTTTATTTCTAAACATTTATACAATGGATATTTCCAAAGCGTTTCTAAAGATTAAAAATTAGAATAAAAACAAAGTTTCTTTGAAAACTTTTCAATAAATACTCCATTTCATTAAAAAGGACCTTAAAAAATCTACCCATGTTAGGAGGAACACACATTCCAAATTAAAGTGCAGCTTTAAAAAAATGCCTTTTAGCCATTGCATCCTCCGAAATTGGCCCATTTGGCGATCGCCACACTAAATGCAGCAACCCTGGATCTGAATGAGCGTAGCGTGCCATTTGCAATTGAAGGAAATGAACTTAAACCGGTCTCACTACGACTGCCACTTAGAAATAAAATGAAGGGAAAAAAATGATGAAAAAAAATGAGAAGAAAAAGGACAAGGGGGAGAAAGGAAAAAAAATCTGGTCTTTCATTGTTTTCTATTATACATTTACAAGAAATTGGTTTGATGTTGAAACAAAATTAAAGAGGCGCTCCCCTTCCCAAATGCGAGACATATTTGGGGAAGAATTTCTCTCCCAGATTTTGGCAACGGGAAAAGTTAATCATTTAATTCTATGAACACTTTTTTTGCTATTATATTTTGCTCCTCTTTCTCGTTTTGCGTTTGATGTGAAAAAGTGCGCTCAGCAAATGGAGAGATATGGCAAGTTAAACAGAGAAATAAGTGCCTCTCTTAAAGAGAAAAACTGATTGAGTAACATGTTTTAAAAACTTTTTTTGCCGCGTATTATTTAAAAAGTAAAGAGTCAATTTATTTGCTGTTGATTTGGATACAGCTGAAAGAGAATTTTGATTTTTCTTCAGCAGTGTTATATTTATATAGCTTTTAGAAACATTAAAAATGTATGCCCCTTTTAATTGCTAAAATTTTCAATTTTGATTAAAAAAATATCATATATCTTCAACTGTCAGATAAATAATAACAACGATTAATCACACAAACAAAATTGTAATTTAAATTTCTTAATTTGGGACAGAAATTTACTTCTGGTGAAACTTGTTTAAAATTTTGCTTGAATATGTTCTTAGATATCGTTATTCTTTTTGTATGTACGGGTGGATTTTTAAATAATTTTTGATTACTTATTATATAAAACATTTTAATCTTATTTACGATTCTCAAAATTATTCTTAGTTGTTAAATGAACATTTCTAGAAGTGAAAAAAATTAGCTTCCAATGATTGAAATTTGTGATAAAAAAAATAAACGTATTCACGTTATAGAGCTAAATGAGAAAACGAGTAAAGAGTTGATAGAGTTAGCAAAACATCACTTCCAGTAAGATTTTAGAAGCAGCTACTCTTCTTCTCAAGGCATTTCAATCAAATTTATTGAAATATCAACAATTTCATCACGTTCTCAGGGAGAGAGGATCAAGGTTTCATCAAAATTCAAAAGTTGATTTCTGCTTATGCGCATTTCGTAATTAAAAAAAAACAGTTACAAATTGAAAGGAATGACTAAAAATATAGAGTGCCTATTGGCTGTCATATCTGGAACTATAATAATAAAAATGAATCTTTAAGAGAAATAGATTTTGGAATTGATATCGAATCATCAAAATATTTCTGATTTATTTTGCATGAAAAAACATTTAAGAACAAAGTTCTGCTCACTAATTATAACGTTATTTAAAAATATATTCTATTTATTAATGATAAGGCTTAGAAATGTTAAATAGTGATGTTTTTAATTCCTTAAACTGAAATGGTGAGTCCAATTCACCTTGGTCCTTCTTGAGGAAAATGTCCAAGACAATATCCACTTTAGAAAATTATCAATTTACAATAATTTTTGAAAGTTTTAAAAATTTTTAAAAAGTTCTTTATTTAAAAAATTGAGTTTCCATATTAACTTCTATTAAAACTAGGGAAATGAAATTGAAAGTTGAAAATATACTATAGTTCATAAGGTTAAGCAAAAGTTTGACCCTTAATTCTGGAACTAACTGAAATTTAAACTAAATAATCTTCATTCGATTTATAAACTAAACATTAATAAAAATGAATTGCTTTAATATGCATTGTGGATATAAAGTGGATCTATTTATTTAAAGAACAAGTATTTTGAAAGTATACAGTATACCCACAGAAATATTACCGAAAAGTCTAGCATTATTTGAGAAATTTCAATGATTAGTACAATATTTGATTAATTAAAATACATTCTTCTTTATATATAATCAACCCACTTATATATTAAATATAAAAATAAAAATAATTACTTTTTAACTATCATTATTAATTTATACCTACTGAATAAATATAAATTCATGAGCAAAATAATTGACATGGAAAAGAGAATGCAATCGTTTTTTTTCTTGGTGCCCTATCTCAGAATATAAATTTTTTTAAATTAGAGAATTCATAATATAAATTCTTAAAGATAGCTTACTTCAAACTCTACTTTCATAATATCGAAGCACAAAGATAAAAGTAAATAAAATACCCCGAACTTTAATAAAAAATATTTATTTTTCAAAAACATTTTTAAAGCGATCACTTCTAATTAATATTAAACATATTTATTTAGTAAATGGCTGTCATTTAATGATGGATAACACAATATAAGAATTTTGTATTTCCGAGTTTAAAATCTATAACTTTATGTGATTTATTCTCCCACATAACTACAATATCAACGTGGAGTTTTTGGAAAAATAAATCACCTTTTTCTCTTTAACAATGTTTTCTGGTACAACAATGACTTTTCATTCTCAATTACTGCTTATTAGAAATTTAAAAAAAATGCTTTTATCAAACAAAAACTTTTCTCTGTATAACTGTTTGTGTTTGTCTCAGTATTACTGTTTGCATTATAACTGTGTGCATGTGAATGTGTGTGTATGCGTTGTGTGCATATGTGCGTTTGTGAGTGTGCGTGTACATGTTGTGTGCGTATGTGTGTATGTGGGTGCATTTGTACGTGTTGTGCACATATGTGTGGGTATGTGAGTGTGGGTATTTGTGCGCTCACGCATGTGCGTGTTTTGAGTAAAGAATTAAATTTTCTTGAAAAATTGTTCGACTAGTATTACAAATTTGAACTGTCGTTTAAAAGAGTTGAACATTCATACCTATGCAAAATAAAGGAAGAGAATCGGTTTGTATGATCGATCACTTTTTTATCAGCCAAAACTAAAAGTTTTAAAATATTTCACTAATTATTTTCTTTTAGCGCTGAACTCTTTTGTTTCAAATATATCTATAACCTACAAGTAAAAAAATGAGCTTGAAATATTTTTTAAATACACAAAGATGGGTTTTATAAAGTATTTTCTCATATTATTTAATATCTAAATTTTCAGTATTCAGAAGAAGAAGAAATACAAGGAATTGTTTTCATCCCAGAGAGAAAAAAACCCTTTTAAATCCAAGAATTATTATATAAAAGCGAAAATAATAATTAAAAAAGAAGCGATTAACTATAAACATTTTTAAGGAGTTTCCGTGAAAACAATTTAAAGAGAAATTTATTTTAATGTTAAAAACGAAGTTAATTTGTGACTTCCGTTATTCGAACGAAGTTCTAAGCGAAATAAGAGAAGTAAAATATCCATCGAATAGTGCATTAATAATAATTATTCTAAAGCCTCGTTGTCTTTTTATTACTATTATTCGAAAAACACTCGTTAGTTTGCTTTTTTATAAGAACAGAAATAATTGCGTTTTATAATCATTTTTATGAAACATGTTATTTTTTATGAGACATATTATTATTTATAAGAGAAGAAGATGCAAGAAAATAAGAGCTTTCAATAAGCGCCGTTAATTTTTTTCTTATTATATTTCTTTTTAGAAATCAAAGATTTTTTTATGTATATTTTAAAGTGTGTTCAGAAAAAGAGCTTACACTCAAGCTGCTTATCCCGTGATTTTCTTGGGTTTTCTTTTGCATGCCGCGTTTTTCGCAATTTAATGCTCATTTTTATTATTACATACTTTTACTATATAATATTATTAACGTGTAACATATAACATCAGTTAACTTTGTTTGAAAAATATTTGTACATATTTTGAAGCATCGCGTCTTAATGGTGACTTCAGAAAATTAAGAAGTCAGAAGATTAAATCCTGTTGAAAAGTTATATTATGGTTATTTATGAATGGTTTTCAAAACTTTGAACCTTAGTCAAAGACGAGGAGGATACCAGAGATGTTAGCTTTCTCCAACTTCTGCACCACATCAATTAAATACTTTTGGCCCTAGCACATTACATATGTTTCAGGACCATTCACAAGTCAAATCTTGAAATAATTCAGGACTCGAGCCTGCGAGCTTTTCATCATATAACTGAGACTTTGCTGACAAAACATTACAGCATGTATAATTATTGTAATATCAAAATGGAATTAAATCCAAATAAACAAAAGATTTCATATCTATTTAGAAATGAACCTTTGATTATTAATTTTAAAACGTATGTCTTCATTTTCCAAGTCATCGTCTGGAGAGATTTTGAAATGAATTAACACATCCAATAGCTCGTATAAAATCTATCAGAACCTCTTGTTACACTAAAGTCATTTCAAAGTTTTTTAGATGAACTAAAACAAATACAATAATTCGAATAAATTTTATCTTACGTCACTTGTTACACTGGTTTGATTTCAGAGGTTTTTATATGAATTAACTCAAATATAATAATTCGAATAAAATTTATCCGACACCACTTGTTAACAGGTTTCATTTCAGTGATTTTTAGATGAACTGACACAAATGCAATAATTCGAATAAAATTTATACAACACCGATTGTTACACTAGTTTCATTTCAGAGGGTTTTAGATAAATTAACACAAGTGCAGTAATTCTAATAAAATTTATCAGACACCGCTTGTTACACTAGTTTCATTTACACAGTTTCCGGTTGCACTTAACAAAATCGTGCAACTCTGTCATTTTTCAAACACTGCTTAGCATCATGCTTCGAAGAAAAGAAAAAAAAATGAAAAAGAACGAAGTAGACAAAATAGAACGGGAAAAAAAACTCAAGAGGTCTCTAAAAACGCTTGACCCAAGATACTTATAAAAAAATAACTTACAAAAAATAATAATAACAAAAACTGGTTGACGTGGATGTGTTGGCGGTCTAGGAGTGTCTCAGACAACTGACACTGAAAACTAAATGAGCTCATTATAAAAAAATTAAACACTTAAACATATTTTTTTGCTTTTTCTTCAATGATACACGATTCAAGAAGGGTTGCTACCAAAAGCTGAAGTTTTATGCCAAATGTTGAGATTTTTTTTTTGTTACTTTCTTTCATATAACATGTAAACAAATTTACTTTTTGACTGATCTAAATATTTTTTAAATGAGATCACTTTCCTTAATAAATATTTTTACTGTTATTTTATTAAATTCAAATATGCTTTGTCGAATATGGATATTAAAATTCGTCATTCATATTTTAGAACGAAATAGAATACAGTTTCCCAGAAATATTAAAAACAAAATGTAGCTAGTTATGATGTAACTGCTATTTGAGTGCTTTCTTCATACGGCATCATATATTTGATTGAAATAACTAAATTTAATTATTTAAACTGCTTGAAAAAAATGGGAAGTGTTTGACAGATTCACATTTAATTATTATAGATTGTAATTAAACTAATTTTAAAAATTTTGAATTCCCCTTTACGTATTTTTCTCATATATGCTTGCTTCCATTTTTGACATTACTGATCTCCTCTTGCTCTATTAGTTATCAAATTCATAACTAAAAATGATATTATTGTAACCATAGTTAAAAAGTTTTAAAATAAACAGATTAATTAACATAAAATATATTGGGAGGTTGATAAATTTGAGATATTCTTGATTCTAAAAGCACACGGTGAAAAAATCTCAGAAAACTACAGAGTCTAATTCTTATAAGAAATGAGTCATGCTTCCTGTAATATTTACAAGTAATAAAAAATGTCCAAATTAAATACCGTTTGTAATAATTATTTGTGCATACAAAGCTTTGAGATAGAAATAAGTTTTTGAATATCCTAAAATGCAACTGTAGAAAATTATATGTAATGTATAGAGTTGGTATATTAATTGAATGGCAGCAAAAAGGTATTAATTTTATCAAAGAATTATTCTTTTTAGAATTAAGGTATTTTTTTTTTGTTTTCTAATTCAGAAGTAAATGAAAAGTACTAAATTTCGTAACAATAAATTTATGAATGTCTGTAAATATACCTGAAGTTAATCTACTTTTTCCATATTTTAAAAAGAGTTATTAAAGAAATATTTTGTGATTTTACCAAAATATTTTTTTTCTTATTAAGATAATTAATCTAAAGGCATTATTAAGTTTCAAATACGATGAATTTTCCTTTTTTGTTTCGTATATTCTAGACTGATTTTAGTTAACAAATGAGCGTCAAGACGTCAAACGTGATTTTAAAAGATTCAAATAATAATGAAAGAAAAAATCATTGCGGTTATATGATCTTTTATTGTGGTTATGTTATTTTTATTTCAACTAATTGCAGGAAGAAACTTAAAATGTTTATTTGTGAATGCCGTCATTACCCTACATGATTCCATAGAGTAACAATATTGATACGATACCCCATCAATCTTCTGAACCATTCTCTGTGGATGTCTTCAATTTATTCTTTGTCGGTCGTTAAGGCTTATCCCAATGAAATTAAAACATAGAAAGGAGATAAAGATGTACTTCCGATAATAATAGGTTAAAATTAAGATAAAATGCAAATTATGCATTTGATTATCGAATGCGCATCAACGCTGAGAACTTTCTTCACTTCTTTTATCATGAAAAAGGACTTATCGCAAGAATACTGCCAAAGGGAAATCACATTGGGCAATTGCTTACATACGCTAACAAAACTAATATTCCTAGTGAGCTTTACTCCAATGCATTTTTTTTCTGTCATAGTTCACTAAGATATTACAATCAATTTTAATCGATGGAATTGAGAGGATTTTTATTCTATATTAAGGGTTTTTGCTGCTTTGAAATCATTCGAAAAACTGACTTCAAAGCAATTACAATAACAAAGAAGAAGAAATAAAGGGGGAAAGAGCTGAATACTCAAAATCAAATTTGCCAAGCGGTTGGATTCAAGAGCCAAGATTGCAGACCCTTCCCGCTGTCGTGCACGTGCCTCGTCTGCCGAGCCGGGCCCACTGAGCGGATTCCTAAGTCTGTTTTCATAGCGCAGCTCGGACGGAAGCGGGCCCTCTCCAAGAGCCCTGCAGAACAGGAGTGCCTCGCCTTCCCTTGTTGACACTGAGGCAGGAAGTATCAGTCATTTACACACCCAATCATTAATTTCAGAAACAGAGAGAACGGGATCTATGAAACTGCTGTCCCATTCAATAGGAACTGGACGGAGTGAAGAGGTTGCAAAAATATTCTCTCCATGTCAAATACATTTTACAGCCGTTCCCCCCCCCCGCCATCTATGAATGAAAAAGTGTGGATTACATTACTATATCAAAAGAGTGCATTTTATTTCTTTTCTGCTATGACATATCGCTGAGGGAGATACGTGACAATTTGCACGAGTTGTTCTTGAATAAATAAATGGTCTCTTAATGAAAATTGTGAGATTTGTTCTTTGTATTTTATCAATCTAAAGAATTTTCTGTAATCGAAATTCAACAATTTTGTATTTTATTTCTTGCATTAACATTCATAAAACATTTATTTTCCTAAATTCATCAGAATTCCCTTTCTTTAGAATGAAATTGAATTTTCCGTTTAGAGTTAAAAGCTGTAAATAATTCTGCTTTTAAGTTCCATTTCCCTAAACTAAAAAATAAAATTTTTTTCTAAAAAATTTAAAAAATAGTTATATATATTTAATTGAATTCTTTAAAGAAATTTTTTTTTGAATATATTTAATTTTAACACTTTTTACAATCAACATTCGAGGTATTTCCAATAATAAAAAATTATAACAGCAAAGGAGAAAGTTTAATAAGATACTTTTTAAACACTAAGTACATAAAAAAATAAGCTAGTTTCAATGATCATCTTTTTGCCATTTGACATCTTTTCACAAGTCTAAAATGGATACAGAAAGTAATGTTAAGAAATAAATTTTTTGAGAAGAATTTAATATTTAACCGCTTTAAGAAAACGATTAAATGTTTAACTTTTAGATATGTAAAATTATAATGATAATAGAATCCTTCTTTTTAAACTAACAATCAGAAGTTTCAAATTTTTGAAAAGTCGTTAATTTTCTAAAATCAATCAACTAATAATGAATCATAATTATCGAATCAATAGAGAAGAATTTCTTTTTTCTTTATCCATAGCGTTTTAACTTGACAATGCAAATTAATTCTTATATGTTTTCGAAAATGAATTTCATGTAGTTAGCCATAAAATTAAATTTTTTTCTTGTTGTTCTTTATGAATTATTTTTCTACTTTGTTGTAAAGTGAACTTCCATGACAATGCTTCGCTTTAATATCTTTATTCTTTAAGTAAGCTAGTATACCAACCGTTCATGCATTGATTTTTGCCAAGATGTAAAGTGATAATTCATAATTATTTAAAATATAGACTACATTTTTAAAAAACAGGCAAGAGGAATTTACATGAATATGTTATCCAAAATTAACTTATTGTGCATAACAAAAGTGCTCTCAGTTTCTTAAAAACTATTTTGAAATATTCTAGACACTTCTTATTACTTAAGAGTATTTTTAGGGGGGGGACAGTTTACAAAAATATATAAGATTTTTTTCTGCTTTTTTTTATAAGATAGTATGATATTAAAGCTTCTAAAATTATTATTTTATATATAAGAGCTGAAAAATAACTGTGCTAGGTTTTATGCGCCTATTAAATTGAAATCCAACAAACTGAGCAGCAAAAAAAATTATGCCATTATCATTATTTTAATCAATATTAGAAAAAAAATGCAAGTTACAAAATAAAATAAAATGGTCACGAAATGCGCTTTCTATTTAAAAGCTTGTGAAGATCTTAAAAAAAATTTATAAATTTAAAAAATGCGTATTATCCTTAAATAAAACAATCATTAATAAGTTTTTTTTTAATTTATATTCAACAATTGTTAATTTAAGTTGTCATTTGCTGGGTAAGTGAATGTGCAACGTTTTAAGACGAATCCTAATAAGCAGGTGATGTTTTCTCTTTTCATTTTTTAAAGCTTCACTGGAAGACCGATCAATGGAAGAGACTTCCTCATTCTATTGTGGCAAACGCAAGCACTCGACGTGGACAGATCGAGGAAAAAGGCCGGCAAGCGCCTCTCCTCCCAAGAGAAGTGGCAAAAGGGAGGAGCAGCGCTGTCTGTGGTAGCGATAGCATCTGGCAACTCCGCCCCAGCACACGCCATCCATCCCCAGTGTCCGAGCGAGTCGTGTTCACCTCCGGCTCGTGGACAAGAAAGCAGCATTCTGTTCCATCAGCTCGAATCATTCATGTAAAGAGACTCTTTCTCTATCTTATTCTAAGCTATTATCCAAGATTAAAAGAGTTACCAGTTATCATCTGAAGATCATTCTGAGCTATTTATTAACGATGAAAACATTATGTTTAAAAAACAAGGAGAAGAAAGACAAGTTTAGAATATCTAACTTCTTTCTTCTTTTTCTTCTTGTATTTTTAATCAAATCTTACCATATTTTTGTCATTTATATTAATAAAGCAGTTTCCATTTTAAAAAGTAACATATTTGCTTTTTTTAAAAAAATCAGGCGCAATGTCCAGAGTTTCTGAATTTCGATTCGCAAGATTGCTGTCAACTTAAAGACCAAAGCTAAAAATTACCATCATCGAACCTTTTTAACTAACATATCTTTAACTTTTAGATCGTTTTAATGTACAATGGACTAAAAATTGCTCAAATGAAAGAGATTCTTTTATTGTTTGATTAACTGAATTTTATCCAAGAATAAATTGGTAATTAATTATAACTCTAAAATCGTTTCAACTTAAATTTCACAGCTTTTAGTGCATTTTAATTGAAATTGTCTCGATATCGCTGTAAAAGTATTAGCAACTTTTTGATCAGAAAGGATTTTGTTTCAAACAAAACATTTCAATATATGTTTCGCGAATTAAGAAGTGACATTTATCATTTTTCTGTTGAAGTTATAAAGATTGAATTTAATTAATTCCACAAGATTTAAAGTTATAATTTCAATTCAATAAAATGAAGTTTTTTTCTGTTTTTCTTTAATATTACTGATTTAAAATTGAGCTTATGCTACTTCGCTACATTTTGAACCGTTCTATCTAATAGAATAATTTAGCTCTACCCCAGGGGTGCATTAAACAAAGACAGCCGAATGGTTTGCTCTATTGTTTTTATTTTATTTTTGAACTAAAAAATTCCTTATAATTTCAAATCAGTTAAAATATTACTAAGTTTTAGCTAATCAGCCAAAGGTTTTGTAATGTTTCATAAGTGTGTTTATCAGCGATACTCAAACAAAGACAATCAATGGAGAATGAAATTCTTTATTATTTATAAAACATAGAAGTATGTACTCTGTTCTGTATCACAATAGTATATCAAATTTAGTAATTTAGTCACCTACCAGAGCGTTATATTACATAAGTTGGTTACGAATTATGCATTTTCTTTGATAGATATGCGCTTAAATAACTTCACATTAATGCGTTCGAATTCGACAAAATGGCCCTTGTAACATTTATTTTTAAAAAAATAGGTAAGCAAAATGTATAAGAATAATAATAAGAAACGTAAGTAAAAATAAATGCTTCTTTTAAAGTCTGAATTGACAATAACTCATGTGATGTATTTTAGAAAGAATTCATGAATGGTGTTAAGAAAATCATTTAAATAGATTTTAACCCAAAATACATTGATGTCATTTCATGAAGGGAAAAAATGGATATTTATTCAAAATTTATTAATTTTAGATCCTTTTTTCCTATCCCTAATAAATATAATGCCTTCAAATAAAAATGGGACACACGTTATGATGATCCTTTATATTCTGCATTTTTATTTCTTTATTTACATTTTTCAAATATGTTTTGTTTTTATTTAATTAAACATGTTAATGAGGAGTTAGTTTTCTTATTTCAAATAGATTTAGAGTACAGTTTTATTATGTGTATTGCAATTTTCTTGGGTTATTATTATGTGAGAACATGGTATTGTTTTTGGGATGAGATTTTTGGCGTCAACAAAAATACTTAGGTGAAAAATTGAAATTTTATTACCTGCACGAGCATCTCAAAAAGTCAGCTTTTAACAATGCGTTGCCCTCCCATTTACAGAAGCTCTAATTATAAAAAGTAAGTTAATGTCCACAGCAAATAAAACCTAGAAAAATGTCATTTTGAGCACGTGATTATATGACATGAAATAAATAGGAAATGCGATATTTTTTTAACAACAAATGCGAGACAAAGTTTTTTGGATCGTTTGCGATACTAAAGTGACTCATTGAATGAAACAATTAAAACGAATAAGAATATAATTTAACTTGTACGAGCACGTGGCGCTGGGCCCTTCAAGAAATGATGTTCTGACATGATACATTGAAATAGGTATAGCAGATTTCATTTTAATCTTTTATTTTTTTTCTTATTATAGATAAATTTAAATTCTAGTTTTATAATGTGTATTGCGACATTCTTGGGATATTTTAATACCTATAAGGTTAGTGATTCACTAATTTTTTAGTCTTTCGTAAAAAAAAATTCCTTACAAAATGATTCATCAAAATAAATGAAAACGGGTTAAATATATATATGCTTAAAAACATTGGTTTTAGAAGGTAAACGTCTTGTTTATTTTATTATGATAGATTTTAATGCTTGCGCTCAATGTATTTGATCGAATGGCATTAAAATATACTGATTTATCACATTTTTATTTAAGAATTCAAAATTTCATTTAAATAATTTATTAGTTTTAACCTTATTTTCCATAAATTCAATAAGATAATAAATACTTTTGTTTAAGCCTTAAATATCATTTGATATATTTAATGGCAATACATCACTAAAAATATAATTCGAATGATATTCTTGATGTCTCTTCTTATGAACAAGAATCCACAAATTAGAATAATTCGAAAAACATTCAACGTATATAAATACAAACATATAATAAAAGTAGAAAGGATATTAGATTAAATAACAGCCATTTAATAAGAGCAATAACATATATATTCTCGTTACGATCGGGAAATAATTTTTCAGAATTCTAACGATAAATATATTCTATTTCTAATAAATATGGAGTGTGTTCTTTTTTATAATTTTGAAAATTCGTTTGCTTATACAACTACTATAGTTCTATATAAAAGTTTCCAAAATACAGAAACATATTATTCCAGTTTTAATAAAACAATTGATAGAAGTTTAAAAATTTGTAAAATATAAATAAACTACTCGTGCTTGAATGGGAAGAATGGATGAGATTTTTAAAATGCATATTTGTGCTATTATTTTATAAAAAATAGGGAGCAAGTTTATTGAAATATACTGTTAAATATCTATTGAAAATTCTCTAAATAAACGTTTTATCTTGAAACTCTTTCTTATCAATAAAAAAAAAGCATTGTGTATGAATTTCATAAGTTCGCCAAAGCCGGTAACCCTCACCCACTTGCTCCGATTCCATGAGCGTCAGAGCACCTCCACAATGTATCGATTCTACACTCAATCGATACTGCATCATCGGCGATCATCGCACAAAACAATAGACCCATCGATTTCGGTATCTCCGAAACCCTATCTTTGAAAATTGAACCGAGATTGCGTTACCGGCTGCAAGGTATACACTATATTTACCTCGAAACGAAACTGAATTCCTGCCGTGACCCTCGAGTGGATATAACCATCCAAAGACGCATAGATATATTTATGTGTTTCCATGCATTTCTGCAGCAAAAGTTCTCCTAGAAATTTGATTGTATACATTTATAGGAACTGCAACCAGAAAATGGAATAGGTTTGACAGAATATAGCGAACAAAGCGTACAAAACGCTGCTAGTACCAAAAAGAAAAAAGCATTTTTCCGCTGCTGTTTTTCATCCATTTTTTTTGTGTGTTTTTTCCCCGTTATCTGATTTTTGGGATGCGTTTTACAGGGTTTCCTTTCGGAAAGTGAGATTTGTTTTTCCATTTTTTGGGAAACCAAGACGAAATCCTTTGGAAATAAAAGAAATCGCTGCCCCACCCCCTTTGCCCCACTTTAGCTGTGGAAGCGAAAGAGAATGTATCATTCCTTTATTTCATTTGGTGAGAAATGGTACACAGTGAAAGGTAGCACGCACGGAAAAAGTGAGATCAAATCAATATGTTTTTTTTATTCCTTGCTCGAGCTTCAGGAAAAACATTTTTCCTTCTAACGAAGAAAAGTCCAAATCGAATTTTCGAATAAATTCCAAACCGTATTCCAGAGCATCTCTATCCAGAGATGAAAAAGAGTTTCTTTTGTACATTAAATTATTAATTAAACTGTTTATGATATTTTCATCAACTAATACTAAGCCAATATACTTAAGAGAAATTTGATATTCAAAGACTTTTTTTTTGTTGTTTTTAAAAGAATTATTAAATATTTGAAGAAGAAAAAACAGATTAGTAGAAAGAATATGTCAAATTTTAAAACTAAAAAAAAGCTTAAGAGATATGCTTAAACCTGAAATGTGATGCCTTTTCTTTTCTGTGAAAGCTGGAATTTTTAAAGTATTATTTAATTCTTGAATCCAATTTTACAAAAATCCCAAATTCAGTAATTCAAATTATTTTAATTGAAACCTTTCCACATTAAAAGGCAATTTTTTAATAGATCCTATTTTCTTATTCATACCAAATTACAGTTGATATTTGGTAAGAAAAAGATTTTTTTTGAATATGTGTGCATAAATTGTAATTTTCTGACTATTTTTTATGATTTTTAATTTAATATGTTTTTGACAGTGAATATTTATTTTATAAAAGGAGAACTCTCTTGCTCCTGTAGTATTATTTCTATTTCATTTTTTTTAAATCTTATATTTATTACTTTTTAAGCCGGCATCCTGGCACGGAGGAAGCACTCATGATCTGGGCGTCCCGGGGAATGAATCCCGACCAGGGCATAATTGTTCTGTGTTTTATCTGTGAGGTGTGTGAAGTGACCTCCTGTAAAAAAGGGCTGTGCAAGTGATGAGTGTTTATCATCTTCATATAAGGTAGAAGTCAGATTTCTGCCCTCGGGTACTCAGCGATCCTTACTTTCAGAAGCTAATGCATTCCCCCTTCCGTTGTAAAGGGGACACGTCATCATCATTACTTTATAGCATATCATTTAATTAAGTTTATACTAGCAACAGAGATTTTTTTAAATTGAAAATTACAATTTACTACTTCTTACAACTTTACTTCTTACAAAAAAAAGGTATTTAGGAGAATGCATATACTTTAATTTTATTTGAGTTAAAAGTCTAGTTCTAATTTGAAAGTTTGGAATTGAAGTTACAGAGCTTTTAAATTAGTATAAGCTTTGCCCCTTTTGGTATATTGGCATTTGCTGAATACTATAAGTTACTACATGCAGTTCATCATTCTGAATACGTTTTAATTATTTTTGATACAGCTTCTTATCTAAAACTCAGTATTTTTATTAAAAGGAAGGTTGACAAAAAAATTTGCCTCAAAAATATATTGCTGAAAAAAATTATTTGATAGGTTCTAATAAACAAATGCTCTTTATAATGAAGAAAATTAAATCAGGAAATGAAAATCGTTAATTTCGTCATTCGTCAAAGAAAATAGTTGTTTTTAGGCGTAATAATGTAAAATCAATTTCTATTAATTAAAATTTTTATAATTTCTGTATTTATTTCTTTATTCATTTTATTCTTAAATTAATCTTAAGATCTTTTAGTTGTTAATTGCCACATATTGGCATAAATTTTATTGAATATCGTTTCTTCATGTATAGATTTAAAACAATGACCACAGAATTTGATTGCAAACATATTGAAAAGAGCCAAAATGTATGAGTGAATTTATTCAAATTATGATTTAAAAAATAGTATTTTAAGTTAAATTATTTAATTTTTCGTAGATTTATGCTATTGAAATCTATAGCAACAAAAGATATTTAAAATGAAAAAAAAATCTTGTTGGAAAAATAAATGTTTTGTAAGTTAGAATTTTTGAAAGTTTGAAGGTGTTCAAGAATTAAACTTCTGCACAATAGTGTTGATTTATATAAATAAAAAAGAAAATGAGAAAGAAACAGAAAGATTAATAAGAATCTTCATATGTTAAAAACAGAAATAAATTAAATTTCTGGTTCGAAAGCTGCTCATACATCTTAGAACATTCCAGATAAATCCAATTTCTACATAAAACCATTCATGACGTGTCTGGTTCCTTTTGTTCATAAATATTTTCCCACATCTATTTTTTTCACGTGACAATAATAACATGATATAATAAAAATGTAATAAAAAACAAATTATCTGATGGCAATAAATAAATGCAAAAAAATCAACGTTTCCAATTGTTTTATTATTTTTATAGATGAACGTATTTTAATTTTGCTTAGCTAATTAAAGGAAATTTATATCATTAGAAATATTAAAAAGGAATCAACTTGTATAATACTTATAATACCAGTTGTATTTCAAAGTTACATCAGTAGTTTTTTTCCCCCATTTCTTCCATAATCAATTTAATAGTTACGGTACTACAACTGCTTATTACTTGTTTCGACCTTAGAGCCATCTTATTGATAGCGATTTCTTTATTCTTTACATGAATTAATAATGAATTCATATGTTTGCTTACTTTGCCCAGACGAGAATATATTGTTTGGTTAGTATAAAGGTAAAGATATAATCTTCATATGAAAAATACTTTCAATAAAGTATAATATTAATAAAATAAACTTTTTTTAAAATTCGTTTTTCCTCATCTTTTAAGGATTTTAATTTTTCATTATATCCAAAATATGCAGAAATCATGCATTAGAACTATCATAAAAATAGCAGAAATTAATATTTTACTCTAAGCGCTATGATATTGAAATAACTGTTAACTCACTTGTAATAACTGTTGCAATAAAAATAATTAAACTGTAAAATATTTCGATTAATCTTCATAGATCAAAACTGTGCATTGGTTCCTAAGTAAGATTCTTGAATTCTTTAAATGAGATAAATAGATATATCATAGAATGAGATAATTTATGCTTTATTAGTTTAATTGCGTTTAAACAGCTATATGCATGAAAATAATTTTGTAAATATTTTATCATGCTAATGTTTTAGGCTAGCGAATTATTTTTAAATTGTATTATGCGAAAGCTTTATATAAAAATCAGTCTTCAAGGCTAATTTAAAGCATTGTAATTTGATAAATAGTTACCTTTTGGATAGTAAGTGCTCACTAAGAAAAAATATTGAAGCATTTCCTAATAGCCTTTCCAATTTAAAATCAATTGAAATTTCAAATTATTATTATTTCCTATCAGTTTCTTTCTCTTTCAATCTTGGTAAATTTTTTCAAAATATTTCAAAATGAATATTTTCCAATAATATTTTCTTACTGTACCAAACTGCTACTTTTATAAGCGCATAAGTTGAAGCAATATTATGTATATTTCTTATATTAGATCAACATTGTTATAAAGTTAAGAAGAGATTTTAAAAAATAAAATGGAAATGACGAATCAAGTCCAAAACAATAACATGCTACAATGTTGTTCACTAAAGATTCAAATATGTTTAAATTTCTTTATTGTTTGGAAACTTAAACAGACCACAGAATGCTATTATTGAAAACGTGTTTAATATTTTCATTCCAAAAATGCTAGTGCATGAGATAATAAATCTTTGTTAAAACATATTTCGTCCCCCCCCCCCAGTAATCATTTGATAAAATTTTAAAAAAATGCGTTGTGAAATGAAATACTTCGCTTAGCGCTCCTTTCTTTATTTCATCTTAAATAATGGAAGATCAACGAATACAGGTTTGTTCTATCCTCCTGCATGCCCCTCCCCTCCCCCCCCCCCCCCCCCCGTGAAAATCGGCCGCCGCATAGCGTGATCGTTGAGAGCAATGTGGCAGCAAAAGCGTTGAAAGGGAAAAGTCCCAAACGAAGTGTAACAAAAATGCTATGTCGCAGGGAAGCGAAGCGCACTTGCCGACAGATTTGGCGAGTTATCGACATCCAGAATGCTGCAATCATTTATCTCTTTAATTATGAAGCGTAAAATATTGACTTTTAAGTATATACGGTAGCAGCTAATGGTTACAGATGGTGGGTACTATAGCCTTGGAAAAATGATTTTCTATATTGATTCTGTGGAGCATAATCATATTTATTATACAAGTTAAAAGGAAGCAAAGATCAGAAAAACGATACTTCCTTCAATAATTTGTGGACGCTTATTAAACAGAATAGAATTTATCGGATTTCATTTTCGTATATTTTGTAAAATTATACCAAGAAAGCCATTTAGCATAAATTAATGCTATAAAAAACAAATGAGACGTACGTAATAAGAATGTGAAAGCATAAAACTATGTTAGAGGAAATAAATTTGATACAGTAATATATTTACATCTGATATATTACTATCTTTCTATCATACATAGTTTAGACAAACTTCTCTCAAATGCTTTTATACAAAGCAATTGGATTTTAAACTAATGAAAATTTCAAATTTAACAAACACTTTTGTTTAATAAAAAGCTTCAAGTATTTATTTTTCTATATTCATATATTTTTTTAAAAAATCATTTTTCTGTTGCTTTTTATTATTGGATATTTTTACAATGATGTCCTAATTGATTTTTCAAGACTACAAAACCCATTTAAAATTTTTGAAATTTTCTTTACAAAATGAAAATAGATTAGTATTCTAAAAATATTTTAAATAATTTATAATTATTTCATTTTCATACGTTGCAAATTAATAGGAAGAACAGAAGAATCCACAAGAATGCACAAATTTTGTTTTAAAAAATAAAGCTACAACGCGAAATTTTTTTAAAAGCATTATTAATATGAAAAGTATTTCTTTAAGCAGCATTATTTTTTTAAATTTGCAGTTTTATTTTTAATAGAATGCATTTTTTTATCCCTCTCCAAAATTTGAATTTTCATTCCTCTTCAAAACTCACTATATTTTAAATTTAATTAACAGAAAATAATAAATGTCTTCTTCCATTTCTAGTAAAATAAACAATGCATGTTCTAAAATATAAATGAGTCATATTTGGCAGAGACAATTATTAAAACAAATATTTATTCTCTATCTGGATAGTATATTTATTTATATATAGTATCTTTAACTAATATAAAGTATATATACACAACTATATTCTATAACATATAGATTAAAATGAAATCTGTTATATATATTTCAATGTATCATGTCAGAACATCCTTTCTAGAATGACGAAGCATCACGTCCAAGTTAAATCATATTTTTAATTCTTCCATTGAATTAGTAACTTAAGTATTGCAAATGATAAAAAAAAATCTCTGTCTCACATTTATTGTTTAAAAAAATGTCACATTCCCTATTTATTTCATTTCATATAATCACGTGTTCAAAATGACATTTTGTTAGGTTTTAATAGTTGTAGTCATTAACTTATTTTTTTAATCGGAGCTTTTGTAATTGCAATGGCAACGCGTTATCAAAAGCTGATTTTTTAAAGATGCTTATTCAGATAATTTTTTTTTCGCCAACGGATTTTTGTTAACGCCAAAAAAACATCCTCCAAAAACAACATCATGTTCTGACATGATTATAAGAACGCTACATAATATTTCATACATTTATCTTTCAATCAAATCAAGACATCGCGACAGTAAACAAATTGAATGCAATTTATCGTAAAATCAGTCCAGTATGAAAAAAACTTCCAAACCAATTGCAGCTAAAGAATTTTTTTTTTTCGTGCAACCCCGCGATATTTGCCGAGGGTTTATGAAGTGTGGAAAGCCCCTTTAAGCCACAAAAATGACCCATTGTACACACGAGTGTTGCACTCTCTGACCCCTCAATGAGCTATCGATTGAGTCGCCTCGCACGCACGGGGGATCCGCGACCCATGTGAGAGGACAGATTGCAGGAGAATGGAGCGCTTGTACCCAAAACGTTTTCACAAAGAACACTCTTTTCACGCTCTGCCACATCTGTACTTGACTCAGAACATTTAGCAAATCGTGGGAGGGGGAGATCTAAACCAGAATGGGTCCCATTGTGTACTCTGCAATAACTTTTTCCTGTGTATGACCAGTCATTTCTGTGATTGTCGAGCATTCAATTTTTTAATCCAATTTTCAAAGTATTGGGAACATTTAGTTGTTCAGACAGTGGATGAAACATCGTTGGGGTTACAGCTCATAAAATTGAAGTGGGAATAGTGATTTGGTGAATTTTACTTTTGATTACTTGAAATGGCTTACGGGATTTTTAAAAACAAAGGCTACCACTGTCGAAATATTTGCTCTCTTGGACCAATAATTTTTATTTCCCCTTTATACTTTACATGCAAATATTAAGCCAGCAATTTCATCAATCAGCTTTTAAACTTTTCTTACAGAATATTGATTTACATTTTCATCTGAATAAGTTCTTTTATTGTAAAATCTAAATTATCAAAACCTGATGAACTTTAATAGAAGTCTTTAAATAAACCAAATCTCAAAGTTAAAAAATTCAATTTCAAGAGGAGGTCTAATTCTAGTTTTTTTCTAAACTAGAATTAGACTAATCAAATTCACAATAAAAATATTGGCATTGCGATAAATATCTCAGTATGTTGTCCTTTTGACTAAAAATAAATAAAACATAAAAAACGAATTGATATCAGTGATATCATTCTGTATCAGATTCATCAATTTTATTTTTGATGCTGGTGCATTTCCCAATTTTCGGGAAGTATCTTATATTTCACGAAAAGAAAACAGTCTTATTGGAACACTTTATTTAGAAAGACATTTATTATAAAAGTATTTACCTTATTTTACCTTTACCTTATTATAACTTTGTGTTTAAAAATTTAAAAATTTATGTAAAAAAAATCAGAAGTTAAATATGTGTATTAAATTAAAATTATACAGCCAGAATAAAATGCTGAGCTCGGCTACTAACAAGTTAATACAGTTATTCAATGAATAATAATTAAAATTAATTCCAAAAGCTCGCAATTTAAATGTTAAAAAACCCTCTTTATTGATGATGATGATGATCTAGTGTCTGTTTTGCAACGGAAGGAGGGGCTGCAGTAGCTTCTGAGAATATGGACCCCTGAGCACCCGAGGGTAGAAGTCTGACTTCCAGCTCATATGAAGGTGACACACAGTTATCACATTCGCTTACACATACCCTTTCTGCAGGGTGGCACATTCTAACACCTCACACAGAAGAACAACCATGCCCTGACCGGGACTCGAACCCGGGGCGCCCGGATCACGGGGAAGACGCCATTTCCTCTCTGCCAGGACGCCGGCCCCTCTTTATTACAGTTATAACCGTACAATTTTATTAAAAACTAACTTTTCTTTCAATACAATGAACTTTGTTCAAAAGGCATTGACTTCCTCTAATAAAATTGAACTAAAAATACGTGGAATTTTTGTATGATTAATCAATGGAAACTCATTAAATAATCATAATCGATTCATAACCAATACTGCACGAAATCGTTCGAAGAGGAGGGAAAAGAGAAATTTAATATTTCCTTCAGAAACCAGCCACCTCGTTACTCTATGCACCAAATGACAGTTCTCGGTGTATTTTCTCAAACCTGAACGAGCCCTGAATTAGTGAACTGAATCACTGAAGATCCCACGTTACTACGGGTAGCAATTTAAAAAGGCGATTTCGTCAACATTGTGTGTGTATCGTGACAAAATGCATGGATCTCTCTCCCTCCTTTTCTTCGTGTTTTTCCTTTCTTTGTCACAAAGCTCACGCAAGGATTTTGTGAATATGCCTCCAGACCCGGGCCGTGAAATCAATTGTCGTTATTACTAACCTTTCTTGAAGAGAGCTTTTGAATAAGCTAGTGAATGACTGTTCCACTTTAAGTCAAAAGGCATATATATGCCACAAAGATGGCGTGTGAAATATTTTATATGCAGAGAATGGAAAGATTAGCATTTTGCGAAAGTCAAGTATTAATTGTTGAATATTACAAAGTAGATCGTTTTACTTTTACATTTATAAGGTATCCACGATAAAAACATTATAATTGCCAAAAGAAAAATTCGTTCGATTTTTATCATGCCAGAAAACGATGTTTTTGAGATGAGGTTTTTTGGCGTCAACAAAAATCCGTAGGCGGAAAATAATAAACCCGTTAGCGAAAAATTGAAACTTGATTACCTGCACGAGAAACTCAAAAATATCAGCTTTTAATAACACGTTGCCATTGCATTTACAAAAGCTCTGATTAAAAAAATAAGTTAATTACTGCAGCAAATAAAACTTAGAAAAATGTCATTTTGAGCGCGTGATTATATAAAATGAAATAAATAGAAAATGAGATATTTTTTTCAAACAATCAATGCTAGACAACGTTTTTTGGATCGTTTGAAAAACGAAAGTGACTCATTCAATGGAACCATTAAAAAGAATAAATATATAATTTAACTTGCAAGAGCACGCAGTGTTTGACCGCTTAAGAAATGATGTTCTGACATGATACATTGAAATATGCATAGGAGATTTCATTTTAATCTTTATTTTCTTTTATATTATTCAACCACTTTTAATAGATATATTTTTTCAGAAGTGGGCTTATAAAATTTGATTTTTTTTTTCATTTAAGCATTTTGAAGTTTTTAAGAATTACATTGGGATTAGCATTTTGATGTAAAATACTATTCAGCTTAATTTTCAGGTACTGCTGAAACTATATTTGTCTATTTAATCGATAATAATCATATAAAAAATACAGATAATATCAATTAAAAAATTAGATATAAAACCGTTATTATATAAGAAAATATGCATCTTTATTGATTATGGTGAAATAAATTATATAGATTTTGATACAGTTGATAAATGGTTAGTTCTTCCATAAATTAGATATAAATGAAAGGATTTTTTAAAAAGTATTCATCAAATGGCTCTTTGAAAAGTTTTGATTACGACTGTTTGCAAATGTATAAGCATACTTTTCAATCTTAAATTTTAATTTACTTTAACGGTTCAAATTTTTTTAAAACTAATTTGCTATTTAAAGAAAGCTGACAGACGGAAGCAAGCAAAATCCACAGAATCCTTACACTTCTTTAAACTTATCTGCGTTTTTAATTATTTATTGCTTATACTAATTATAGGCTCTATTACTTACTACTTATATACTTTTCGAATTCTTATTTTGATTTCTTTCGTGACCCTGTTTGAATACATATTACTATTAAATTAAATGCTTATTAATATAGATTTGTAGCAAAGAATTAAAATGATTATTTTCTATTTGTGAGGGATACTAGAAATTTAAAAATGAAAAAGAAAATTAAATAAAAAATTAATAAAATAAAAAAAATATCAAAAACTAAGAACATTTTCTGAAAAGTTTCAAAAAGGAAAAAAGAAAATTAAATAAAAAAAAGGAAAATTTCAAGAAAATAAAATAAAAAATTATCAAAAACTAAAAAATTTTTCTTGTTTTTTACAATAGAAAAATAAAATAATAAAACGAATATATGATTGTATGCTACATTTTAGTCCTTTTATTTTACTTTAATAAAAATAATATTTAATGTTTTTTTTCTCAGTATTCATTACAATAGTTAATATAGAAACCATCTCTCTCTCTCATTTCTCAGGTTAGATTTTCTAGGCATTTATAAGCTTTATTTACGATTTTAACATTTTTAATTTAAAAAAAAAAGATTTATAAGCACGCATCGTAACAGACGCAAATTTTGAATACCTGACACATTTTTTCTACGAATTCCTTCCCGTTACCTCTAATGAAGCCCATTTCAACTCGTGATTAATTTAACATGACGGTCCATTACCCGAGCACTTTTGTTTCATCTGCAAACACTCCCCAAATTACCCCTGTATTAACGTTTACCGAACAAAAGACTCGACTCATGAACCCTGACTTCCCACTGCCAGAGACAAAACCCGCTGCAGACATAAACACCGGTTGCAGATTGGAAGCTTATTATGTCCGATGAAAAGAATCCCTCCCTGGCCCGCTGTGTCAGCCAACTTCAAATTGCCTATCATTGTATTTCGACATGACGCAACGTTCACCTGTCAACTCCTTTAATTGGCTAATCCCTATCGTCAACAGCCAGGCAGCAAACTTGAATTAAAAAGGAAAAAATAGCTGATGAATATCTCGCTGTCGCGAATCTGTGTTTCCTCTCTATCTATTGAACGACAGGTGGTTAATTGAGAAAAATGTAATTTCCCTCAGGATGGTGTGACTCTGTTCCAGGGTTGCATTCAGCACTGCTTTCCTCCTCTGCTGGAAATCAAAGTTCTTCGTAGAGTGATTTTACATTTCAGGCATGCAGTGCAAAATGCTGGTGAATGGGTGCAAGGGGTATTCTTTACCCAGGATTATTTTCGCAATCGTCGGACGTAAATATTCAAAGGTTAGAATAAATAAAAGTTTAGATTTTTAAAAAATATTTTTTCAAGACTATTTTCTATAATATAAGTAGTGGTTCATGAAAATAAAGAAAGACGTCCCAAATTTTAGTAGTAAATATCTGAATATGCTGGACAATTTTCAAATACGTGAGAGTAGTACGAATTTTATCTTCTAACAAATGGTACTCCACAACCTTGAGGGTTTAGATTTGCTTAGCCTTTCTGAATAATATGCTTTCACAGTGCTCAAATGAATATGTAAAAATAAAAATGTATTCTTCCTCACAAGATCCTTAAGGTCCCACTATCTTAATATGAATTCTTTGTACGGGACTAGACCAAAGATATCTATATGCCATCATTTCCAAAAAACAGTCAATGATTTTAAAAAATCGTAGCAATGCATTGCATTAAGACATCAAAATGTACGGGCATAGCTAACTTAATCCTACTGATTTGAAATCCGATGGTTCAAGACTGAACATAAGAAGAAAAGTAAAAGAAGAAAGAAAAAAGACACACACAGAAAAGTTGTTCTTTACATCGTAAATAAATCTTAAGAAACAAACTTTTTTTAAAAAGTTTATTTTTAAGAAAATGAACTTCAGAAAGCTTTATAGTATTCAAAACTGATATTAAAAGTATGAAAAACATTCAATACATAGATAGATACAAGAGGAAACATCATATTTGGAAAAAGAAATAATTTTTCGGCAAAAACAATATTCTATTGTTTAGCCTCCAATAATCGATAAAGTTATTTGATTTGATTTGAACAAAATAATTAATATTCAGTTTTTTTGCTAAGAATTGTAAAACATCGAACTGAATGAATTAATGCATTCTATTCAATGAATTTGTTTGTCGATTCATAGTCTAGAATTCAGGATTCGTGAAATTCAATACTCGGCTTAGGAGAGCGGAAATCATTTCAAGGAAAAAAACTGAAAGTTGAATCGAATGATTTGCGTTTGATTCTTAGTATTGTCTGAGTAATAAATAATGACGTACGAAACGTCTTTAGATATTTTCTTGGGTCCATGGCTATTTTCAGAATATTTAGTTATATATTTCGGTAATAATCATTTATAAGAATAAAATCGACAAAAAGTAGAATCACATAGCATTCAACTAAAGCTGAGTTGTAAAAATACTTTATTTTAACTCTAATAGCTGTTAAGCATTAATAAAATCTTGAAATGAATATTTCGATGCTCATACAAAGTTTCAAGCTGCAAATAATTTCTTTTAATGGTAGGATTTTTTCTTTTATGCAACGTAATAAAATAATTTTAAAAACCAACTCGCATCTAAATTGCTATTTCATTTTTCAAAACAGAACTGAGAGATATTTATTTAAGTTCATAATTTTTATGCATAAGAAATGCTATAATTTCTTTTTAATTTATATTTATCTAACAGCATAATACTATGTAATTTTAGTAAAATTTTCACTGTATCCATTGATTTATTGAGATATCATTAGGCTGATAATTAAATGTCATTGTTTCTATTTGTAAATTTTATATAACTTTTTTGAACATTGAATAAGTTCCAAATAATGGCTATGCTATGGAAGAAAGGAATGTTGGTATAAGACCTCTAAGGTTTCATTGCTTAAAAGGCGTACAAAAGTAACTGCTTGTATGTGTAATTTCTGAATAAAAATAAATATTTATTTGAGTGTTTCGCCAGAATGAACAATAATTTTTTCCTTATTTTGAAAAACTATTATTATTATTATTATTTTGAAAAACTATTATGATTAAAAAGAAACATAACTCCACAAAATCCATCCAATACACTTCCTTCCAAAGGAATTTTAAGAATATATACTATTCTAAATATTGTTTTGAAATGAACATAAAAGTTTTTATTAACCCTCATATAATATTAATAACTTTAAACTCAACGATACAAACTTGTGATCCTAAGGAATATTTTAATAATGGAATGATAAGGAAATGTACAAACAAAAATGGAATATCTGCTTTCGAATTGAATTTGAAAGAGAGATAAGTCTTAAGTTTTCAACACTCTCTTGTTAATACATTATCATAATATCAGTTATTTAAAAATTAAGGATGTCCATTTGATCAAAAACCGAAAATTTTCTAAGTAACCCCTCGAATATATATAATATTGTTCAGTCCAGATATCATTCACATCTACAGCGGACAGCGCAGACAGCCATTGCTCCAAACAGCAGTCATTCATGAGACAGCCGAAACAATCGGCCTCCACCAAAAACCGAACGCGATGATTGACAATTAGCATGCATCAAAAAAGATGAAACAAGAACAAAAAACGACGAACAATAAAATCTAGAATTTTCCCTCCAATCCACGTGATATATCCTTGTCGCTGGCGTCGTTATTGTGTCAAAACCGGAGAACCAAAACAGGAAATGAGAAACACTAAAGCTAAAATTTACGATGAAACTTTTACCATATTTTGCGATATCACTAAAGCGCATTTTCTTACTTGAGTGATTTGAGAGGGAAACGGAATGGATGAAATACACATTTTTATGGCGCTCTCTCCTCACCTCTGCTTCGATGACAGGCTTTGTTTCTGTCCAGGCGCTTTTGTGGATCAGCACTGCTCGGGTTTCGGAGGGGATGGGGCTCGCCTTTAGCTGTTTTTGTAGCTTAAAATCCTTCACACTTTCATTTGGATCGTTTATTAAAGCAAAAAACGATTTTGAAATTATATTATTTCACAAGCAGTGAAGAAATACGAAAATAAGCAGTTTTAATTCACCACTTATAACACTAGTAGTGTGCGCATATAAAGAACATTTTAAAAATTCTAAGAATAAGAATTGTCGTTAATATACTTGTATATAAAAGATTATAGGATACTAAAGGTATAGGGTATAGGTATTAGGCTCACTAAATAAAAATGTGTTGAAAAATTGTCAAGATTCTGAAATTAAGATATTGAATAAAATGCTATAAAGAGCATAAGTTGGTTTGAGATTTACATGCCTTTGTCCATAATAACAGCCCATAAAAGAGTCCGAATTTGAATTCGAGTCCCTTCTCACCAGGGGGAGGGGAGCAAATAAAACTTAAAGGACCTCTGATTTTAAATTTATATAGAGATAAGGATTTTGTACTTAATAAACTTTGTCCGTTTGTTTGTTATTTCTTTGTTAACTATTTCTGTTTAAATTTTAATATACTTTCATTTTTTTTTTTGTCTTTTTCCATCTTTACGAAAGAACTAAGATGATAAATGTATACAATCTGACCAAAGATAAAATTAAGAAAAAGCAGAAAAGAATAATTTAGTAATCATTTAGAAAATGAAGATGGGGAAAAATTAATATTTTGGCGAGCTTTACACTGCACATTTCCCGACTGAAAATTTCAGAAAGTGTTTAACTTTTTTCAAAAAGGCAAATAAGAACGTATAAATTCTGTATGAATCCTAAGAAATGTTATAAATTTCACTCTTCAGAAAATTAAAATAGTATGATGTTCGTGGATAAGATGAACTCGAAATAATTTTTTTTATATTTTTGAATGTAAGCTACATAAAGCAAAATAACATTATAGGTTTGCATAGATGTGATATCTTCAAAATTTCAGCATTTAGCACTTAAGCTTTCACAATTAAAAAATTAATAGTCTGACAACTTTCCCCTGTTGGCTTTTATCTAGCACTAATGCCCATGCAATTAATATAAGAAAAAAGAAAGATGAAGAGACTGCTGATTATAATGAGTTCACGGTATAATAAAAATATTTTTAATGTGCTATAATTTATTTTCTTTGAATTTATCCACATTTCTGTACTAATATTCGCATTAACAAACTTGCAATCGTAAACATCCTATTAGTTAAATTTCCAAGAATAATACATGAAATTTTTTTAAACATAATATCATGCTTTAAATGACTTTACATTTAATAACAAAGTACATCAATAGCGAAGTACTTCAATACTTATAATAGTAACTATAAAAACAGTGTGCGTCATAAAAACGCCAACAATCATTATTTTAAAATTCTTGGACTAGAAATTAATAACGCAAACACACATGACTGATTAACTAACATAGCATCTCCCAAGTTTATTCGCATTTAAATTGGACTGTATAAATAAAATCTTTTAAAGTGATATTTAAATTAAAGATATCAATTGAATTTCAAACATGCAAATCATACATCGTACAACTACATTAATTCATTCTCATAACAAATATTTGTAGACTACAGTTCTTTTCAATATATATATATATTAAGTAGGAGGTTTATTTTACGAATTAAAATGGAACAAGATGGAAGGAATTCTAAAAATAAACTCAGAAAAACGATATTCGGTTCTGAGTTGTTAATGAGAAAGGAAAGGATCGCGTCCCGTGATAAAATTTTCCTTTTACCTCTTTCTGTGTGATACCGGTTTAAAGTAACAGAAAATATTCCGTCGGAGAGGATGTCACTTGCCCCTTACGTGTTCGGTAACAAAATCCTTGAAGGACATTACGAGGAAAAGAAATTGGAAGGGCGGCATCATTTCCGTTCGAGAAACATCATTCGAAAAGGCGCTTATTAGTCTGAATTCCGCCGGTGATCTGGAAGTTGATAGCGCAGAAATAAAAATCTGAAAAATTCCATTTTCTTCTTTTTTTTATAACTGCAAGTTTAAGAATCAAATCGGAGTATCCCATTACAATTTGATACGGGATTCCGGTTTATTTTAAAACAATGTTTATTAAAAGCACATAGGAATAACAATTTGCGTAAATACGTTTTTAATTTTCTTCGATGCGTAAATTGTCCATTTTTAAGAATATTTGTCCGTTTCATTGATTATAATTAGTCTCATTTACTTTTTGAAAAAAATAATCCTGGGATTTTCAGTTGTCGAAATTAGCAAGGTAAGAGTATTGAATAATCATTAATAAGACTTTTAACTTTTCTGCTCTGTCGCTATAAAATGCTGAGTGAATAAGATTTCTTTCCCTTTGGTATTAGGTTGGTATAAATTTTTGTGTCGCTGTAATAATTTGTCTTCAATTTCTCTGATACAAATACGTTTTGCAGCATATTGTTTTATCTTTGAGTGTGAATTAGGAATAATTGTTGCACCAACAGAATTTTACTTCTGCGAACGAACTAATACAATCCTTCTACCACTGAGTTTTAAGATTTAATTTTCTCTTGCTGGACATATTTACCTATCTTTTAATCATTCTTCGATAGTTTGGCTCCCTTCCCTATTTCAATACCTCTATTGAAGTTTAAAGGATTCTAAAAAAAACTTCCTTTTTTGACCGATATATTTTGATTTAAAAGCTCATTGTATGTGTTCTAAAAATTTTTAAAGCCTTAGTAACTTTTCATGAATGAATTTCTTATCAATTCATTTTAGGAAAATACCATTTACAACTTTATAAATCACAATTAATGGCCGCAAATTAAAACATGGTATGTTTTTAGGGGGGGGGGGGCGTATTTCAAAAAAAAATTTCGCTAATAGAATTTTATAATCAAATTATATAGAATCAAAATTACCAAAAAGATTAAAAGCTGAAATTTTATCATTTTGGCCTTATTCTTAAAAATATTTATTTAAGATTAAGTGGCTGCACTATGAGTTTGTGTATACAGAACGATCACGATCCAAAAATGTTTCAATTGTAAGTCCTTTGATTTTTTTAGACTTTAATTTATAATTTTTTCAATCATATCAAATCCTCTCTAAATAAATAAACTTGGTGAGAATTAATCTTTACTGTATGCGTAGAATGAAAATCTAATTGTGTGGCATCACTTCAATTGTTGTCTTCATTACATAACCTGAGTTCAGAATTGTGAAGCCTGTCCACAGTAGGCCTATACAGATTCCAACAGAACTTAAGTAATATTCATTGCTAATTCAGTCCAAACAAATATTTGTTGAGTAAAATTGTTGACCTTGAAAATTGAGAGTCAGACAGAAGTTGAAAAAGCTTTATTAAAAGTTATATACGAAGATTAAAATTGTTCTAAAATTGTAAGCAGGTGTTATTTATTTGATAAGATAGAAGCTAATGTACTATAAGAACGAATGAATCCATTCTTTTTTTTATTTTCCAAAAAAATGATTAATAAATCCTTAAACAATATATTTCAACTAATCTTTCTGAAGAATTGCACATTATATAACGGGAGCTTAGCGATTATTTCATGTCTTACTTAACAGTCTTAAATATGAATAACTGAAAAAGTGGTATTTTTAATATTAAAAAAAATACGCGTCTGTCATGAGCTTTTCTTAAAGATTGTGCGATATTTCTAAGTAACCCAGATAAAATGAATAATAGTTCCGTGATTAAACTTTCAAAGGAAGTATGGCCTAATATTGTACTCACTTACAAAAGAAAGATTTTTAACGCGATTATGATGAGATGAAAGGACATTATTAATCCTCTCAATCCAACAGCACGAATAAAAGAAGGAGTGACACAGTCCCTAATCTATCATTTTAATCTCAGCGACAACGGCGAAAAGATCCTTCAACGGTTTTTAAGTCCGAGATTTTCGCTTTTTAACAAGAGTCTGAATCACCCGGTCCTCCAGGCAAGCGGAACTAAACACGAAGAAGCTACAAAGACCCCACCGTTAAACAATATTATTCTTTTCACAATAATTCCTCATTTGTAGTAATTGCGCGCAGGATTTCCGAGCCAGTGACAGACCTGCGAGCTCGGCAAATGACCCACTTACCCTGTGTGGAGATCATCATCGGGACCGGAGGATTCTTGTTAGAATCATTTTTCACTTTTGATTCGCGCCAAGCTCTGATTATTAACAAAGGAGTGAAAGATGCGGCGCGTAAACTTGTGAATGAATTTTAGTCAGGCCTTTCTTTTTGTAAAGTGATTTCTGGAGAAGAGTCACCGCTACTTCGTGTTTCGGAAATGTTGGGTTAAGCCTTTACGCACTGGGACACTTAACAGTAGATTCACGTATTGATGAGATTTAATCTTGAAATAGTCAGAGACAGATAAGATCTTATAAAGAAAGCAACTTTTCTTTTTCTTTCTTTTTTTTAGCTTTATTCTCTATTCCATTGTTATCTTTTATTTGCCGTTTTTTTACTCGCGTTGGTTGTGCAGCAAAATGGATTTAAGATACTAACGGTTTTTCATTCTTTTTGGTAAAGCACAGCTGTTAGTTTTCGTAATTTTTCGACTGCCTTGTTTCTGCGTTTATTTCCATTATTGTAGTTTTTATGATTTTTAATATACATATTCTTGTTTGTTTTGGTTTTATTTTGCTTGTGATTTCATAATCCAAAATTTGGCGTTTTGGTACCAAGCATATATTAATTTTCATTCAGGTTATCATATTTTAGAAGCGAAAATTTCAAATCCTTACAAACAATTCTTTTAATCTTAATTTATTGGCACCACTCAAACTACTCTTAAAACTGTATTTTCAGTTTTAGATTTATTTCATAATTGAATTGATTCTAAAATTCTTATTCATTTTTTAAAAAATAAGAATTCATAGAAACTAAAATTTTCAAATTGTATATTCTGAGTATTTTAATTTAGTGAGGAGTAACAAGTCTGCTTTTTAAAAAAGGCAAATTTTAAAGCTGAAATTTTAATCACAAAAAAAACGGCATTTACCTTTTATGTATGTTTTTCAGTAATCCAAAATAATTTGAATTAAAAATTTGAAATTTAACTAATTACTGCAAAGTGAAAGACGGAAATAAAAACTGCTTTAAAAAATAAATGTTGTAATTGTAGTTTTGGAAGTTTTTATTTCCCACTAAAATAGAAATGAACTTTCATACATTCTTTAAAAATATGTACAACAGCCCTCCCCAAATCCGAAAGATAAATAAATAAAAATGCTGCAGTGAAGCTGATTGAAAAAACACTTTGTATTGAGAATTTTTAGCTGCTTAAGAGGTCATTATATAGTTTCATCGTAATTATTTTTGGATAAAAAGAATTAATTGCCAAAAAAATCAAAAATAAAGAGCACTCTTTTACTTTCTTCACTTGATGTATTATTTTCAGATTAAAATCAATAATCGAACCCACATTTCTGATTCAAACGTACGTGTTAGTTGCAATCATTTCAGCCAGAGATTAATTTATATGATGCTTGCATTTGTAATTAAAAAAGCGTTTTCTCAGCTTGAAAAATCAAATAAATAATCTTCTGTTTTAAGTGAGAGATTTTGATTGATAGCATTTTTTCTTATTTTGTAGTAGGTTTATTTATACTTATAAAGAAACTATATAAAAAGATCATCTCAACACTTTCCACTTTTTGATACCTTATGTTGGTTTGCAAGTGTAAGCTGTGCAGTAGTTTCATGAGGAATTTCGTCTTCTCAATATAACAGACATCAAGGCAAAGCTATTAATCATCGTTACTGTTAAAAGTTCTGTTAAAAGTTTACTGTTAAAAAGTTCAAACAAAGATGTTTTCAAAAAATATATAAATATTTAAAAATATTTTTAAGAAAATTTAAGTGTAACTATAATAAGATGAATCAAAAGAAAAAATTCCTTTTAAACATGATATATTTTGACATTTTAAATCATTTAATATCATTAAGAAAAAATAATTATGTCAACGTGATTAAGTAACAGAGTTTGGCAACTGTTATTACAAAGTTCCTGTAAACAATACTGATTTCCTTTCAAAAATGAGTAAACAAATTTATTTTAGGTATTAGTAAAAGCTAGAATCGAAGTAGAATTTTAACTAGAAGCATTCATACAGAAATAAATTATTTTAATATTAAGTAGAAGATATCTAAATAAAATTTTATTATTTGAAAAGACTTTAAAATTCAATGGTAGGATTTTAAAAAGAAAATCCACTTCCCATTTCAAAAAAAAGGGAAAAAAAGAGATGTACTTTATGCTAAGTTAAACTTTAAAAAAAATGTAAAAAAGAAGTACTTCAAAAGTTTATATTATATGAATATAAAAAGTGAAAAAAGCTCGTGTATGTTTTTACTTCATTAAAAAATGCTCACTAACCATTTATAAATTAATCTCCAGAGTCAATCAACTTTTTCTTCCTATAAAACCGATTAAATTTTTAAGTCAACTTGACTTTTTTTTCTATGAATTAGTGAAAAAAACACCAAATTCAGACATAAATTCGAATGTCTAATACAACAATTTTATGATAAACTTTTTCCCCCATCATCCATTTAAAGTTTTTTTTTTAGGAATCAAACACAAATACACTTTTTTTTCTGAAAGTCTTGTACGATCTTTATTTTTTTCGCCTTCTTCTTATTCAAAAAATCGGATGTTAATAAATCTTCAAATACAGCATTGATAACGCTAACGCGGATAAAATGGAACACGGTGAATAAAGTTAAAAAAAACATTATAAAAAAACAGAGCTCGTGATAAGGAAATTAAACTCTAAGAAACCTCATTCGCTGTGAGGGTGGAAGCAAAATTAAAATCATCGCTCCAGAAATCCCTTCTTCTATAGCAGAAATTCCTCAAACTTTAATTGAAATTTCAATGACCGATGGCTGATACGTTATGTAAATAACATTTTCTTTCCTTCGCTTTTTCTGCCTTTTTTTTTTTTTTTTTCGATTTTTTCCCCTCTTTTTCAACTTTGCAATTCTCTCAGACGAGCGAAGGAAAAATTCCGAGATTTTTTTTTAATCGTCCTTTTAAGCAGATTTTACATGTTGAACTTAAATTAATTTATTTTGGTAAGAAAACTGAAGCAATTATTTTGAGGGAAAAAATGAATGCCTTTCCGTTTCTCAAGGATGGATTTATTTGTAAATACAGACCGATTGGGTTATTTATTTATTCGTAAATTTATTTTGTTGGTGTTTTTATTTTGAAATTGAAAACAATATCGAATCGAATGCTAAAAATTGTAAAGAAATAAATAAGTGGAAAAATTGATTTTCATGTATTTTTTTAAACTTCCATCAATAAGATCGTCAAACATTTAACTTGTTTTTTTAATTTACAAAATTAATTAACACTCAAAGGAATGTTGGTTAGGCTGAATTTAAAATAGAAATCCTTATAGGATAGAGTAATTACAGAAAATTGAAAATTATTAGATCATATAATAAGGAATATAACCTCTGAAAGAGGTCTAATGTAATATTAACACAATTGTTTTTATATGTCTTTTCCCTAAGTCAGTTTTGAATGTTGGTCGCATTACACAATAATTGAAATTAATGATATAAATAATAAAGGTTTTTACAATTACAACAGCCTTGCAAAAGGAGACTAAGATTTTATTTTTGCCAATGCGTAAATATTAAAATGAAATTCGTAAACAAAGATATTGTTTACGAATTAAGGTATTATTACTGCTGAAAGAAAAGAGGCATCACAATTCAAGGACTTTAAAAAAGTTAGAAAATTCCAGGTTGATTAGTGGTTTCAAAAGAATATTTGTAGCCTTAATTAAGGAAAAGTCGAGAGGCATGGCTCTACCTTTAATTAAAGTTATAACAAGACAAGAAAGTTTAGCGAAACTTTCTCTTTTATTGATGAAATTGAATTCAAAATAGAGTCAATTCATACAAAAAAATATTTAGAAAACCACTGTATACTTGCAATCAATCTGTACCAATTTAAACCAATTGTTAAGTTTACTCGTAACTAAGTTTTTTCTGCCACGTATGTTTCTTGGCAAATCTATAACTTCAAACTATTTGTAGCATTTCGAGCTCATATAAATTAGGTAAATAACCCAATGTGGAATTATCACTAATTTAAGCTGTGCAGCTATTTGTTGAGAAATATGTTCAATTAAAATTCTTTTAACCATAATATAATTATATAATAGTACAATTACATTGTCGTTATAACCATGAAGCCAAAACTTATTTATTTGCTTAGTTATCATATAAAAATAACTGAATGAAGCCTTATTGCAGTTTGGTTTTGTGAAAACGTAATTACTTATAGCTTGCATTTAGAAAATTCCAGTGATTACTTACTAGTGGTAAAAGTAAATCTTTCTTGCAGTCGTATTACCATATCATTCGCATAATTACTTAATGCAAAGAAACACTAATCAAGCCTCTCCCCCTATTTTTTGGAAAAAGCAATCACTTAATATTTAGAAGAAATTCATTTAAGACATTTCACATAATTCAAAAATAATGTCAATTGCATTAATATATACAATGCAAATATGTATTAAACTTCTAAAGAATTTGTAGAATCACTTAATAATTGTAAAAAGCTTTCCAAGAGCACGCCTACCCTTTCTCATAACCACCTGTCATGCTCAGCTTACTGATTTAGAAGACAAGCCCTATCTAATCCTGATGAATCAGATTGTAAACCTCTGCACAGAACAATGAGCAAAGCTGGTCGTAAGTCACCACGTGCACACAATGTGTATCAAACATGCGTTAATTCCATCGCCGTTCCTCAACTAACTTAACCAAGTGCGTCCCACATTTTTTCCGCTCCGGAGAACAGCGTGATCCAAGTTAAATACGAAACGCATCTTAGATTTTTTTCCTTCTTTTTTTGCAGCAATAAATCTCGGATTTGACCGCCTCACTGGACATTGGCATCTGATTCGAGTGAAGATTGTGTTTGACATCGTACTTTTTTTTCCCATAGAAATTCGTTTCTTCAATGAAGTATCAGGAGAACTCAGACAAAGATTTTTTTTTCTTTCTAAAAGGCCACAAAAAACTCAAATTTTCAGAAGCAGAATGTAGATTTAAATTCGTTTTCTAAAATATTTCAAGGAACCAAAGAGAATATTCTCCTTCCCACTTTTTTTGTATGCTTTCATAATAAGATTTATATTTTTATAGTTAACTTCGCCATATAGTTAATATACATTCCTTGCTTTTTCTTTACCGATTAGCTCCAAAATTTGTTACTAACTTGCGGAAATCCCACAATAAATTGTATTGTTCATTGTATTTTTGAATTGTACACATATGCATAAGAAAAAGTTGACTGCAGACAGCCAAATGAAAATTGTTCAAAAGTCTATCATAAGTGTATAGATTTTGGGATAAAACCAAATGCGAAGTTACATCTTGATAGATGCATTTTTAAGTAATCATCTTCTCATACATGTTGGAGGAAACATAGGAGAAATTCTAAAATCACTTCCCTCCTAACTTTGCTAGGATTCTGTAATTTTGGTTACCGAATTTCATTGGACTACATTATCAGGTTATTCAATTATCATTTGCTCATATGCAGAAAAATAAATACAATTCACCAAAAGTTTTTTTTTCTTCTTCTTCTTCTAAGATCAAAGTTTTAAATATTTCATCAAAATCTTAAAATAAAAAGCCACTTTAGCGAAATACTTGTACTTTCTCAATGAATATAAAATAATTACAATTGTATTTATTACAGCTTTAAATATTTAAAATTAAATCGGTTTATTTTTAAAAAATACCATTAAATAACACAAATAAATAAACCAGGAAAAAAAGCATCTAAATTTAATTAAAAGCTACTGAATATAAATGAATTGCATTCTCAAGTATATATAGATATTCGTATTGATTTTTTTACTAATTATCCAATAACAAATCCTACTTTCATGTTCTCAAACATTCGTAAGACACAAAAGAATAATGGCAATTAAAGTTTTTAACCATCACAGAATAAGAAAAGTTTTATTATCCTTCATGCACAGAATTTCTTGTAATTCTTTCTTCCTCTTAATATTTAAGAATAAATCCTCCTCTCGTGTTTTAAAAAGGTTTAGATCATGATCATTCGAAGGTGGAACATGATGTTATTCCGCGCAATGGCTCTGTTAGAGAAGATTCTGTTCCTCGCCGTGATCCATCATCCTATGCAAATGCGCAGAGACCCTCCTCTCGGCGCGGATAACGACGCGTATTTGCTGTGAAAATGGGGCCAATTCAAAAAACATGTGTGTCTATCACAGCTGAGATGAATATGGTGGGCAATATTGAGATTAAGCCGTGGATCGCCCCTATGCGGAAAAGTGGGGTAACTGCACCGGACGCAACAGGAATCGAGAAAGGCGGGTATGGAGAATTAAATGCATATATCGCCTTGACTTTGATTACTAAAATGTATTTTTCAATTTCTACTATTAGCTCACACTCTCCCTAAATATATCTTGTTCAAATGTTCATCCAATCGAGTTCAAGCAAATGTTTTTAAACTTGTAGTGGTTGGCACTTGATGTTAATATAATTTTTTCAAATATTAATTCATTAGTTTTTTATTAATTATATAAAAGCTGATTTTCACGCCTTTATAGTAGTTGTAATTGTTAGGTCGGGATAGCCTGGTTGGTAGAATGTTCGATTTGCATCCCTTGAGCTGCGAATTCGAACCTGATCACCAAGTTCTCCATGTCGGGAGTTATACCTCTGAGGGTACTGAGTCAAAGGTGATCCTTATTCGGGTGCTCAGGGGGTCCATACTATCAGGAGCTACTGCACCCTTCCTTTCGTTGTAAAGCGGGACACGAGAACAAAAATTGTATTTAATAAAAAGCAACTAAAATAAAATAATTCCTAACTTCCTAAATTTTTCCTAATATCCAAAGTAGGAATTGATTTTTAAAAAATTATATTATTTTTACATTAACAGGGAAATTTATTCATTAGATAATCTCTAGATTTCACCCATTGATTTGTTTCATGAGTATAATAGAAAAACAATTTCTCAAGGAAAAATTAGTTTTCATTTTTAATAACAAAATTATGTTAATTTTAAGTAAGGAGAATACCAAGATGCTTATGATATGTGTATCATAAAGCTTTCATTTAACATTGTAAGATATTTGCTTTCATAATAAAAAAAATGACATTGTTATTATATTTTTGCAAGAAATAAATAAATATGCATTTAAGATTGAGCTTTGAAATTTCTTTTGGTTTCGAAAAACAGTTTTTGTTTTCGTTTAACAAATTTATATGAATGAAAGAAATGAACAATGCCAGATGTTTTGCAGTTTCTGAACATTATTTTGTCATTATTTGCCTTAATAGATATATAGGGAAAAAAGTATTTATTTCTCTGCAAAAAAGCAAAAATTCTATTCAACCTTATTTGAAATTGTTTCATAAGTTGTAGTAACCTCAGATAATCCAGATTAGAACAACCATTTCAGAAATAGATTTCTTGTCTGAAAATATTTTTTTTTCTTTTTCACAAAGATGAATCAAATAAATTTTAAAATTAATTGTTTGAAAAATGAAAGAGGTTGAATAAAACAGATGTCCGCTCTAATCGGGCCTAACAATTTCTTATCCATAAAAAATGGTTTATACTTCCAGTAGGAAAAATGTTTTAAACAAAGCAAATAATTGTCTTTTATAGAATAATTGTGTTAGTATGAATAGGTGGAAAGGCCGAAGTCTAAACTTTTATGAAGTTACTTGATCTCTTAACTATATTTGTGACAATTCTGGGAAACAAAAAGTTGTTAGCTAAAAAAGTTCGCATCCAAATCTTTGAGTTTCATTATTTTAGGAAATTTTATTATTATGGTAGCTTTGATAAAACATTATTTTTTAATCAATAAGCAGCATTTTGTCGAGTTGATTGTTAATTTCTTGAAATAAAGAAATTCAAATATTCCAAGTCCAGGTTCGGTTGCAGAAACATGGTTCTTTCCTGTTTAAATAATAATCTTTTCAGTAATGAAAAATTGTAAATTACATCGTCGAAAGCTTGAAGTTAAAAGAACATTTCCTGAAAATTGTTTTTAAAAAATTTTCTTTTTTTATGAAATTTATAACAAGACGGAGTCACCCTCTTATTTTCAGTTATATCTCAAGCATATGAAGCTATTGTAGTTTTCATAGCTTTTATTAATTGTTTCTCTTCCTTAAGCGTTAACGATGTGTATAATTATAATATTGTTTAAAGTTATTTTCGATTAAATTCAGGACAAAATGGATTTCTCAATACCCTTGTTCCCGGTCAAAAATATGAAACTAATAAAAAAAATTATAAATCTTTTTACAATGATGGAAAAAAAGAAGTGGTCATTGCAACTTTTCTAGAATTGTTTGAGCCAAGAGAAATGATTTGTAATTCTAAAAAAAATTACAACGTTTTACTTAAACAGTAGTTACTGTCCCATCTTTATTTGGCTACATTTACATTGTTACATACAATCTTTTAATATTTATGCAGTATCTGTATAAAAGCATAAATTTATAAACTCTTTATTAAAAATCATGACTTTATTAATAACAAACGCAAATTAGTCGTGGTTAAAACGCTAATCAGTTTGCTGAATCATTGTGAAATACCCGGAAATACTATTGACAAATAATAATCTTTTTTTAAAAAAAAAATTTAGTTAATAAATAAATATTGTACTTCTTATCCCCCCCCCCTTTCACCCACGAAAAGTTTAAAAAAATTCATGGCATGTCAAAAGTAATTTTGAACAGCATTCCACATTTTTTATGCAGCTAATTTCAATTCTTAAAAAGAAAATACAATATATTACAGATTACGAAATTTTCCTCAACTTCAAGGAAATAACCTTAAAAGTCAGCAGAATATTTAAAAAAAAACCCATAAAAATCAATAGTTCAAAGTCAAAGGTATCGATAGAATTTGTCAATAAAAAAACGGAACTTTCAACTTCAGTTCAATCCAACACGGTTTGTAAATTCCTTGTAGGAAGAATGCTGCCATAAAAGAACTTAACTACTTAAAAAGCCTTTTAAACCTTTAAACCATGCATAATCGCGTCAGAGATTGGCAGTGGTGCATTGTCTTGTTAGGCGTACGCTTTTCTACGGCTATCGGGTTTCTATGACAGTAAAATTCAAAATTCCCTTCGGCTGCTGACGGCAAACTCAAAGCACCCGAACGGCAAGCGAAACATAACGTCTGTCAGCGAGCCCCGACCGTATCGAGACACCCTTCGCCTCAACTGATAGCCAAAACTTCCGTTCCGGCCGGCAATTTGTCACTTGAGAGAGTGGATGGAAAGGTAATTATGTAATTTGGAGGTAAAGGATTCCCGAGTGCGATGCACGTGCTTCTTTCCTCTTTCTTCACTATCATGTTCTGGGGTGGAGAGAAACCTAACCTAGCAAATATGTGCACTCACGCTACTGTTCTTCTGTCTTATGCAAATCAGCGGGGAAAGAGATGGCCGAGAAAAATGGCCCTCCGTGGAAAGTTGGGTGATAACACTCCAATTCTTTTGAATGAAAGGCGAGAACATAATGCTATGGAAATGCCGGCTATCCTGTTATTTGGTGGGCACGCAACTGGAAAGGAAGATGTACTCTGGAGCAAGAGTTGCTGTCTCGTGCGCCCTGCCTGCCTCTCGAACGATGAGGCATTCTTTTTTTTTTCTCCTCCCGCCTTTCCCCCTCTTCGAGTTACAAGAAAAATTTTAATTAAACCCATGGTTCCAGCTCGTTTAAATTTTTCTGGTTCCATCGATCGAACAAAAGAGCCTCTGAGATTTTCATTTTTCAAAAATAATAACAAAATTCGTAAATGTTCTCGCAGAATTTTTTGTGGGATTAATCAATTTTGTGACGCAAAGGAATCAAGTTGATTAAATTAATTGATGTGATGAAGAATTTTCTGTCACCGGTTGCTGTAAATGAATATATTTATCAAAAAGTAACAAAGTTTTTCAACTACTGTCAATTTATCAGCTTCATGCATCTCTAAATATCAACACTATTTCTTCCAACAAAGATTGAGCAAAATCAGAATCGCACAGTAAATTTAAATAGAATTAAAGTATAACATCTTTCTACTAAATCTAGATTTATTATTATTATTATTAGGATATTTTTCAACAACACAATTGTTCATCTAAATAGTTTGTAAGTAAGTTTTATATGCTACCAATTTGAAGAAGCTGATTTGCATTCATAATAGACAAATTTCAAGTAGCAAGAAATTAGTATTTCCTCCAACAAATCAAATTTGGTTCAAATTGTCTTAATATTTTTATATTGATTTGAAAAAGGCATGCTTTAATCATGCTAGAATAAGTTGGATTCCCTTTAAAAGCTTTCATTTAGAACATATCTAGTGTACAGAAAAAGCAAGAGTACTATAAAGATAAAATGAGGAATATTCATATACTATATATATAAACTTAAGAAGGATTTAAAACCAACCAATTGTTTTTCGCCATAAACAGATAATAGTACTTATGCGAGACCCATTAAATTAGTTCAGTGACATATAATTCTGAGGTAAATGGCAATTAGAATTTCTTACAATTTTGAAACTTTTCAAATTCGATGTATTCGATATGAACTGTCACCAAAAGTATTTATGTACATTGGAAGTATTTAAGAATATGTTTATATATATACTTACACTAAATACGCATTTGTATTATAAATTTAACAAAAATATATACTAATGGACTTAAAAGTCAAAAGGATTTTCAACATTTAGTGGATAAATTTTTAATTACGTAGGTAGATAACTATTTTATTGATTCGGTATTTGTTCTTCAAAATTTGATAGTTAGTGGAGTATAATATTAAGATTTCTGGTTGTTTCTTACAGTTGTAATATTTTCTCGAAAAAATCTAATCCAATAAGCATCGAAGTTTTAAAATATTAAACTGTAAAATAAACTAACCATATACATTTTCTCCATTGTCATATAAACGCAACTTGACTTAGGTTATTCTTTACTACGATTGTTCTTTTTGATTTGAGTTACCAATTTTGTTTATTTACTTTTCGTTCTAATTTTTAAAACATTAAATCAATGTATCAACATTTGTATCATTGCAAAGGAAGAGTTAGAAATTATACTAACAGGATTGCAAGAAATTTCAAACTCATTCCATTAGATGATTTTTTTTAAAAAGCAAAACTTTTATTTCACTACACAAAATTTTTGGTACTTAACGTATTAAGCAGTCGATCATTTTCTCCAAATCAAAAAAAGGTCGCCAATAGATCACCTACGTGCCAAATTTGGTTTACCATGTATTCAAAAGCATTAATGAATTTTGGCCACCAAAACGAAACTCGGCGAGATTGGCGCTTTGTAAGAGGATCGACGGTCTCATACTTAAGTACCAAATTTTTATAAAGTATAATAAGGACTAAATATCAATAAATTTTCCAGCTTCCTTATTATAAATATAACTTCCTTATTTCATGGTTACGTAATTAAAATAGTTTTAAGATTTCTTTATTTTTTCCTTTTTGCAATATTGTTACAAATATATATCTATGTATAGAATTTTAGCATTGAGTTTATGATTTATAAAGGAAATTAATTAGCGTGGAAAACTTCCTTTATTATAAAAGTTCTTCAAAAATCAACAAGACTTATTTTCTCCGTAATCCATTTTGTTACAAGTTATAGAAACAGGAATTCGAAGGAAAAAAAATATACGTGCTGTTTTTTCCGAAAAGCAAATCTAAAAACGTGACCGTGGTCATTTACTTCAACAAGTAAAGTACCTAAGAAACAATTAAAAAATTAAAATCGGTAAAGGAATTGCCTTTTTTGTTAAAATTAATATTTAATTAAACTACTTTGAAAAAAAGGAGAACTGAAAAGAAACGCAGGTTGGGAAAAAGCAGTTTTTTTTCCAAGAACATAAAAATTATCCGAGTTTTACTAAAGACTTTTTAGGCAATATCTAAGATCCTGCACGTTATTCTGCCATTTCCTAACTTTAACACTTTGAGCACGGAACTAAAAATCATTTTTTGCTAACCCTTCGAAAAGATTTGACTTTTCCGGAGGTATTTTTTTACCCCACCTCCAGCAGTTGACGTCGGCTGCTAAAAATTAACTCGAAATTTTTTCTCAGTTTTTAATTACCGCGAAGCGAAGATACACTGCGAGAAAAGACATTAACATCATGAAGTATTTAAGCAAAAATTATCTCATTGTTCTTTCAATGTTAATGAAGTGCATTTTTTTACACGTGAATTACCTTTCCATGTTACATTAATCATAATGAAACGCTTATTGATTTTTTTTTATTATTCCTTTTGACTTTTTAGCTTTTTTTTCGTTTTTCTGTTTCGAAGGTAAAATGCGAAAAAAGTGGGAAAAGAACCCTGTCTCTTTTCCTCGCATTGCAGTTAATGAGTCATTAAATCTTAGGCAGAATGAAAATAGTATTAACGGAATTCTATGATTACTTTCCTATTGGAATTTTTACAGGAAGGTAAGGTTTGTTTTTGAGTCGATTTTAATGACTTTGGCCACGAATGCATTGAACACTTAAATGAAAAAGAAAGCGCTTTAAAAAGGGAAGAAAAAACGGACTGTCTGAAAAAAAAAGTAGCTGATTATAAAAAGAGAAAAACAACCTTCATCACACTAGCCCGTAATAAATGCAGCACAGTGACTGGAAATAAATTATAAAAAATTTGGAGGAAATTTTTAAAAGAATTCATATTACTTTAACAGATGATCTAAATTATTTATTTTTTGTAACATTTTGCCATTTCCTTTTTTATCAGATAATTAAACTTAAAATTTTACGCACATTCTGAAATTACACAGGAGTTTGCCGTATTGCTTCAATAAGGACTGATAAAAAAATAGTGACTGCAAATAAACAATTAAAAAGAATAGAGGGGGAAAATGTAAAGAACTATACGATACAAATACAATAATATTTTTTTGTCGTATTTCGCTACTTCTATTTTCAGACTCAGTTTCAAAATTAAATTTCTACATTTTCTTGATATTATCAACGAGTTTTCAATATTTTTAACGTCAACGTTATTCATGAATAGCGATATATCGAAAAGTGCAAGAAATAATTAGTTTTATAATTTATTAAAATTCGCATTCTATAACAGATCATCTAACTTCGGTAGTTTCTGTAACATTTTAACTTTTCGTTTTACTATCAACTAAAACAAATATATTATAAAATATACATTTTTACTGTCAGCGCTTTATCATCAATCTTACGGTCAAAGCAAATCTATAAGTGCTACTATAATTATGGCATAACACCAATTTACTCTATATTGCAGACTATATTTTGCCTCTAAAGCAAATTTTATCAGATTAGTACTGAAAGCAAATATGCGAATTGCAGTTTTCACATTTTAAATAAATTTAATTCAGTGTTTCATTCACAGCTAAAATTCTTTTCATTTTTCTCATTCAACCCTTTTTATAAGAAAGATGCAATCATAAAGAGATAAATTAAGGAAAAGTTCATTTTATAAGAATTTTAACAAGCAATTGAACCAAATGAAATACATAAAGGAGCCTAATCAATTGTATTTAAATGTTAGTATTATCCTAATATCTTATCATTTATAGTAATTGCCTTTTTTACAAACTTATTTCTTTTGCAATAACGGAAATTAGATTTTTTGAATCAACCTGCTTACACCTCTACTCTATTAAGTGACCCTCGGTTGCTGCCTGGTTTGTCATCTGTCACTGACGTTAAACAATGTTTAGACGTGGAACACTGCCTAAAGAATTTTTTTCGTAAAAATTGAGATATTCACGGAATCAGGTAGCTCAGGTTCTATTACATAAATTATTTCTACTAGTTTCTAGTCTCGGTGAGATGAACCTATCTAACCAACTAGGAGCATATTCTAATAACTTCTTAAAATCCATCACGGATTTTTTAATATCCCTTTTCGATGAAATCCTATAATATGAGATTATTCGATAGGGAGTGTCTAAATACGTGTATCAGAAAAAAATTTAAGATTCATTCAGTTTATATTTAAAATCCCCCCCTCCCACCAAAATAAGCATTTTCTAGCTTATAGAGTATTTCTCAAATTTACAAAAATCTTTTTCCAAAATGTTTTATAAACCCATTTCTAGCACAATCAGTGCCATTTTTTTTATCAGTCTTATCTTCTTAAAACTTCGTCTGCGTCAAAGCAAACGAATGAACGCTGTTCATTGTCCTTACATGTCTAAGACATTTATAGAAACGCAAATTCAAAAATAAATATAAAAAATTCGATACAATATTTATCTAAAATTAATTGCGAATAAAAAACACTTTAAAAAATAAACGTCCTCCTTTAAAATTAAATTGTTCCAGTGGAAGTTTTGATGCAGTTGGAATATTAATAAGAAATTAACCTAGTATACATTTTCTTTAAGTTTTAAAATTATTTTTAAAAATATTAAAAAAGGCAGATAAATATCATAAAATATTTTTAAGCTATGTAAAATCAAATAAATAAAGTTTGTTTCTATTTTAAGACAGAAGCTTCGGCTATTCATAAATGATTAAGTTGTTTATTATTTAACTTTTCAGGATTATTTTTTTATTTTCACAATTAGATTCAAAAAGTTAACTGAAGGCAATAACTAATGTTGAGTCTTTACTCGCGCTCTGATTTTGTTATAACATATCCGTTCATTTTATTAAAAATTGGTTACTAAAACATTTCTAATAATCTATGTACTCCATAGAAGCTTCCAGAATATTAAATACAAAAGCATATTTTAGACTGTTTAACTTCTTGATTTTAATAATTCTAAAAAAAATTTAATTTTAATTATTTTCAAAAATTTATAGAAAATTGAATGCTATATAGTATATCAACGTTAAAAGACAACACAATTGGCGAAATTCAACCTAATTAATGCAGATTGATGAAGTGCCAAGTTAACATGAATGTATCTTTGAAGATTCTAATTTATTTTATTTAGATTTACCTTATAGTTAAATTTATAGAAAGTAATATTAACGATAATATATATAAACATTCGGATAGCATATATACTTTAACCACTTCGCATACAATGACGTGTCTGACAAGCGCATTGAATTACTGAATTTTTATTTTCAAATATGCAATTAAGCCACAGAATTAAGTATTTAAATACGAAAAAAATCAATATGAAACGATTTCATATCCCAAATGCTCCATATATTATTTAAAAAATCAAATTAACAATAAATTACCAAAATAGAATGGGCTATCTAATTAGAAAGTTAAATAAATTCGTATGTCAAGTGGTTAAACTGCTATAAACTTTTCAGTTTAGTACTGACGCGATTTTTTCCTGCCTGAAAAAAAACCCGAATATGATTAAGTTAACAAATGTAGCAATATTAAGATGAATATTTTTTATCGACAATTTAATGCCAAATTATTTTTTCCCGATACGATATGAAACTTTTTATTGGAATATTTACTCGACATTTTGTCTTCAATTTTTACTTAGAATTTGAAAAATTAATATTATTTTTAAAGATATTTTATTTTTTTTGATTTCATCATTTTTTCAAATGCAGTCGTCCAAATATTTGATGAACTCATTTTTACAGAGCAGCAGCCTTTTTATTCTTAAGGAATATTGCTCAAAAAATGACAAAATTATTTTTCCAGATTTTGAAGGAATGCAATGCCTCTGACTATTAATGTTATTGAAGAGGTTTAAATATTTATTAGTTCTTAATACATCTTTTTAATAAATATAAAAATGAAGGAATGGACTATAATCGAAAAAAATTCAAACGGTTGAAAGCGCTTGCATCTTATTTAACATAAAAGAGCCTGTAGATAAATATCCCTTTAATTATACTGCAACATTTTTAAGAGAAAGGCAGAAAGCTGAGGATTTCTGCAATCAAAGAAGATCTACTGCCACGATTTAATGATCTAAACATCTACAAAGAATATCGCACCAAGAAATCCTTCCTAAATTCGTAAAAAAGATAGAGAAGAATAGAAGTTATTTTATAATTTTAAACTGAAGAAAAAAAGTAAATTCACGAGAAACTAAAGAAAATACATTATAATAAAGTACATTTTTACACGTTTTTAATATACTTCTTTAAAAACTGTAAATGTTTGCCTCCGAAATATACTCAAGTCAGATGATAAATATAAAATTTAAGAACATGAAAAGGGTTACATTCATAATGTGCGCTCTTCGTATTTATCTGATTGTACAACAGGAATTTGGATGAGATATATGAATTCTAGAATTATTTTTAAATTCCAAAAACATGAGGAATCATTTTTTCAAAATATCGAATTATTTTGAGGTTGAATTTAATTTCATTGTACAATTTTCAGCAAAAGAAGAATTCAGTCAAGATATGATTTATTTTGACTGATCCTGCTATTTTGCTTCATGATGTTATTTTCACATTAGCTTGATTTTTCCCATGAATAATTACCAAATATAGACTTCAATACAGAGAGAGAAAAATCGTAGATGTAATGTCGACATTTTATGTCAAAGTTTCTTCTGTATTCTAATTTAGATCTACTCTGAAATTTATTTTTAAAACAATAGATAAAATCAAAGAATGGAAAAACTTCTTAAATGTTAATTTTAATAATTAATACAATTAATCCCACTCCGAATCAGCATTTGGAACTTGCAACAGCTTCAAACTACTTAACATTAAAAAAGTGTTCACACAATTGAAACAATGCTCTTGCAACAATGACGAAAGAAACGCGAGCATTTTTTAAAGCTTAATTTAATAAAAATTCTCATTTAAATACATGCCTTTAAATTACATTATACTAATCGATGACACTTTTAATCCTTCTGACATAGTCAAGTTTAAGAACTTATTTTATTTTGAAACCAGACAAAAAAAAGTGTAGATAGTTATTTTATAAAGCTTGATATAAATCGCTTTTTAAAAAATACAGTTTGAATTAAGATTTTAATATTTTATGTGACATGATACGATTATAATTATATCACGTTTTTCTCATAACCATTCTATCCCAATCGAGTTGAAGTATCTAATCTATTATAAAATCAGAAGAAGAAAAAATACATGAGATTTAGTTTTTTTTAAAAAAAAATGCCGGCCTTAATTTTTTAAATCATTTTATGATCATTGATTGTCAAACGTGAAATTAAAAGCGTTCACGTGAAACTACAACTCCCAAATAAACAAAGCCCCTCCATTTGGGTGGAAAATAGCAATGATTAAGCCCCGGTAATAGGAGGCTGTGCCTCTCTTGACGGGCGTAATTGCTGAGCTGGATTAACAGCCAAGAAGGAAGCACCTCGTGAATCTTCCGCAGCCTTTACTGCTCCGTTGCTCAGTTCTTCCTCGCCAAAATGACAGGCTTCATGAATGAAACGAAGCAAGCCATGTGGAGAGACAGAGAGACACACATACAATGGAGCTTTTATAGCACATTTTGATTGGTGAGATCTTACATCATACTTAATCGATAGTATGTGTTCAGGTGAAAACTAAAAGTGCTTGGGAAGCTTCGGATTTTCAAGGTCAAACTGAGTAGAAGTATGTTTCTATGCGCGAAGTGCCGAGGATTCTAGTGTTGTAGAAAGAGTTTGGGAGCCAGGCAATCGTATTTATAATTGGCAATAGAGATTGACCAAGAATGTTTTTTAAAGCATATTTTCATTCTTATCAGACTGTGTTTATAGAAAACAAAACATTATTGACGGCAGACAATTTATAAACTTTGTGTATAAAGTTATTCGTGAGCCCTACAGCAACGGGCCTTTTGTGTAAGCGGAAATAAATGAGTTTTCTGAAAAACGAATTATTATATAACGTTGAAATTTTTTTTAATTTACTTGACCATTCGAAAACAATTACAATAAACAAATGTTTCTCCAACTTAATGTTTTTAAAACGATGTGTCAGTGAAGTAATTCTTTTAAATTCAAATACTGTAATTCAAACAGTCAAATCAAAACTTGCATATTAACATGATTAAACTTTCAAGCTAAGTTTAAAGTTAAACTTTAAAGCTTTTTTTTTCTTTTTAGTTAATTAGATAAAGCCAAGTGTTAATGTCTTTCTAAATGGTATTTCACAATTTTTATATTCTTATATAATAATAAATATTAGATCCAAGATAGTATTTCCCAAGTTTAGTTTATTTAAATTTTCAATCATTATTTATTCAATAAGTTAAACTTTTAAGTCCGAAATGACATAACAAAAAATTATATTATTTGAGATATTACATCAGTGGTTTCAACAAACATCAAACACAAAATAAACTATTATTGTTTCGAAAAATTTGTTAAGTTTTACTTATTAATTTACACATTAATTTAATTTTTTTTAAATCCTGAAATAATATAAAGAAAATAGTGGTTTAAATCTAAGATTTTGCAGATTAAAACTACATGTTTAAGGTTCAACCAAAGCCAAAAGGGAAATAAATTTTCAAAGCATCCTTTTAATATGAAAAAAAAAATGTCATCCAGTTTAAATAATCTTTGAAAAGTTTGATAAAAAGTAGAAATAATTAGGAATTCAAAAAAAAAAATAGAAAGCATGCCCTCACTTAAAACTTCCGAGTAAAACGAAATAACAAACTAAAACTATTTGAAATAAAAGAGCTCAAAAGCAATTAACCATACTTAAAATTTCAGGAAATATCAAAGCAGAAAGGCAGCAAACTCAGGGAAAACTTATTAAAAGGAAAAAGAAGGCAAGAAAATGTTATTTATTACAAATAGCACTTTTTTAAGCATCCATTTTAAATAACACAATGACTATCAATTATATTATTACTTTAAGAGTGATAATGAGAAATATATGAAAGAAAATTTGAACAAATCAAAATGTTCGGATTAGCTAAATTAAATTATAAAATTACTGTTAATTATTCATTAAATTCATAAACTCTTTTTGATAAAACTACGAATTTTAAAATATATGAATTGCATTAAAATTTTTAAGTTTTTCAATCGAACACAATTACATTAAATTATAAAAAGCAAAAAGACATTTAAAATGTATTTATAATAACTATAACAAAAAAATTGTTACTTTCTCTAATAGTGAATAACCTATTAAAATCAAGAAATTGCTATATCGATGTTTAATGCAATAAATTTTAGCCAGATTTCTTGAACTGTCATGCTAATCCTTTAAATCATGCTAATTATTTAAATATTCATAGTTGTTTTGTTTTGTTTTGATTAGGCAAACCAAATACCTCATTGTGTCATAAGAACAGTTGATTTTTTTTAAAACTCTAAAAGCAAAACAATTTGGATTTATTGCAAAAAAGAAGCAAATATATTAACATCGTGTCTATTTTTTTGATGGTAAATAAAACAAATTCCGAGCGTAGGGATTTTATAAAAGTTTAAGAATGATTACAATAATTATTGTCTGATTTTCTAACCATTGAATCTTAATTCAGAGTTTTGAAACGATACAAAAAGATCAGAAGTTGGATCTTACAATTAAAAATAGATTATTTTATAATGAGAAATTATGTAAGAAGAGACATTTATAAATTATTATATTTTATATAGACATTTATAATTATTAATTTCTTTAAGATGAGCATTTTGAACAATTTAATAATGCATTATTCGCTTGGAAATCTATGTTAATTATGTCTTTTTATGTCAATAGAGCAGTAGAAAAAGTTTATCAATCTCTAATTTGCCGTCCGGCGAGATTAATTTTGCTCTACACTTTTTAATGAAGATGAATTTATGTTTCTCAGTCTTATAATGTATGCCATTGCATTGAGATGTGTAATTGTCATTTTGATAACAGATATTAAAATTCTAATAATAGTTCTACTCCAGATGGCCAATCCGTAATAAAATTTTCATATACTTTCTAGCACTGACACATGCAACATTTCAATGCCAAACAGATGCATTTGAAAATCGAATATTACAATTTTACCTCTATTTTGTATTGTAGAAACAAGCATTGTTAAAAAGGTCTCAATTCTAACAAAATAATAAAACTTAAATCTTCAGATTCCTCAATAATTTATCAATTAACTTTTTAACAGTTAACGATTCGAAAAACTTAACAACACAAAGCTGAATAAATTTAATTGCATCCTTAAATATAGAATCATATTTTGAAACTCGTTCATTTGCAAGTACAACAAATTCGACTTCATTTGAAATGATTAAATCAACTTTTTGCATAATTAGAATCTTTCTATAGTAGCCCATCTAATTTAAATGTTCCCACATGTTTCGCCTGAGAAATCATTTCAATGTTTCATGCATATTATCCCGGGAAAAACTTTGATAAAATAAAAAATATATATATTATGTTTTTATTATAGCATATCATTCTTAGGAAGATTTCAAACGAGCATTTTCGCATTTCAACTCAAAATCAAAGATAGATATTCTGTTTTCAGAATAACATTTTATTTGACAGACATAAATTGGCATACCTGTTCTTTGCCGCGGCTGCCCGGTCTCTCTGCCGTCTGTTTTTGAACCAGTTGCCAACCTGAGTTGGTGTGAGTCCCGTGGCCTGGGCGAGTTCTCTCTTTTTGGTCGGATTTGGATAGGGGTCTTGCAGATACCACTCCCTCAGCAGGCTGCGGGTCCTCTCCTTGAAACAGTGCGTCTTCTGCTCTCCGTCCCAAATAGTCCGAGGAAGGGGGTATTTCTTTCGAACCCGGTATTTGTCCACGGGGCCCAGTGGTCTACCTCTCAGCTTCTCGGCCTCTTGGTAGTGTGCTTCGAGCCACATGGCCTGCAGCTTGGTGTGGGAGGCTTTGGTGAAGCGATGGCTCTCAAGAATGTGGTAGAGTTCTCTGAAGCTGCCCGTGTGGAAGGCCACTAGGGCCCTGGCCCTCAAAACTGCTTCATTTTTATTGAGTTCGCTGCAGTTGGGGTGGGCCACCGGCAGCGACCACAAGAAACGTCCCAGTCTTTCAATGTCCCCACTTTCCTCGAGGGTCTCACAGACCGCGGCCACCTGGCTGACCGTGAAATTGAGAGTGGGCAGGACGAACATCGGGCTATAGGCCGCGGCGGGGCCCAGCCCTAGAGCCATCAGTCCCCCCTAGTGGAAAATTGAACCCCCTTTTCCAAATGTTGCCTTGGCTTAATGGCGGATGTAACGGATGCTCAGCACAGGGGGTCAATCGCAATCCGAGGTGGTGGCGGTATCCTATCCTACAACTCCCTCGTCTCAGTAGTAAGTGAGGAGGTGTTCGATCCTCTTTTAGCATCACGTCCCCTCGTGCATACGGCCAGGGTTACCGCAGTGAAAGCGATGCTTTCGACGCCAAGAGTGGATCGCTGTAGAAAAACCGGTTCTGTGGCCGAGCAGCGTTTCTCGCCAACCAGCGAACTCGAATGAGAGGAATCGGGGGCATTGTTTATGTTTAAATATTTATTTAGATGATTAAAAACAAACTATTGCGACATCCTTTGCACATGAAATAAAAGGAATAAATCTTTTATCCTTCCTACAGCATAAAAAAAAGTATAATAGATATAGAGAGAACTGGATGGAGAAATTTGGAGGAATAACTACGTATGTAGCGAATTCTATTTGTAACAATTTTGTGAAATTATTTTTAATCTAATAGTTTTAAAAATAAATTAAAATAATTATAAATTTTTCAATAATTTAGAGAATTAAAATATTATTTAAGACTTAATACATTTTTTTCTAGCCGAAATGAAAAAAATAATCCAGATTTTTAGATAGGCTTCGCTTGTATTCTGTCCGTCATTTGATAAAGCGAGCAATGAAGAATATTTTTATGAATTTATCCTTTATATAAAACAGTGATTAATATCAATTTGGGAAACAAATATGAAACTTTAAAACTACAATGGTTTTAAATAAATGACAAATGAAAACTTAATAAAACGGTTTCAAGTCTGTAATTGCAATTCTTGACTCTTTAGTTACCTGATTAGTATATGGCCTATCAATAACTATAAATGAAAAGGACAAAAAATATTTATAAAGATATTTAGAAATACTTTCATTTGTGTGCACATTTGTTTAGTTAAGAGAAGCGTCACTTTTGTTTAAAATCAAATATCCGAAAACTCAAAGACTTCTGTCACACTCAATCCCCAAGTCTTGTGCAGGAATTAAACTTTCTTTTCTCTACCAACACCTCCGAATCGAAGTGAAATACTCCGTGTATCTTGTTGCATTTATCAATTGCTTAGCTGGAATAACTTATCGGATAGTAAAAAAAATTAAATAATATATATTTTTTCATAATTGGGAGAAAAATTAATTTAAAAAAGAATTAAATTTGATATCAAGGAACAAAAGACTTTTAGGAATTAGTTTTGATATTTTTAAAGGAATTAATTTTGGATATATGACATAAAGAAAACAGAATTTTACTTTATGCTATATAGAATTTTTTGTAAAGTATCGCAATAAATAATTTAATAATTTTTATCGATTCTAAAATCAAGGGCAAAATAATTATAAACATAAGAAATTAAATTTTAATTTAATTGAGTTTCATAGTATTTCTTTATTTTAACAAAACTTCAGATTTTTTTATTTTTGAAAACATCAGGAAACAAAATGAAAACATGTCGTTTAACTTTGTGTCATAAAATGGTCATAAAGAAAGTACATTATATTAAAAAGTAATAAATTTATAATAAAAATCATACAATTAATGACAACTTAAATTTCTTGAAATTTATTAATTTAAAATAGTATTTATTCTAAAATGTGGAAAAAATTTTTCTTCTTTTAAACATATTTCCCCATTTAAAGTTCTGTCATTAAAAAAAAATCACTTTCAACTAATAATGCTCCCCCTTTGCCAACCAAAGGCTACTGCGCCAAATAATGGCAACCCCCAAACCGTCTCACCACTATTAGTGCTAAACTCCGGGGCGGGAGGACGCCATCGATAGGTGTCTCGAGCCGACACGGGCCCCAGACGCCATCTCATTGGTGGATCATTGCACTGCGTAGGCGGGTCTATAAGTGGGCGTTGTCATAGAAACACTGCCAATCACGAGCGCTAGTGCCAATCAGAGTTACAGCTGGGTTTACACTTAGGGAGCGGTTCTGAATATACTGGCACCAGAGAAGGTCACTTATAGGTGTGAAGATTCCGATCCAATATGGCACCCGCTCGTGGGGAAAGAGGGGGTTATTTCAACTCCTGACTCTCTCTCCTTTCTTTCTCTCCCCCCTCCCCTCCTGTTCCGTGTATCTGTTCGTCATGGGACCAACAAAACGGAGGATTCCCGCGAATCCCCCCCCCCTTCTTCATGTTCGTATCTAGATTTACATGAAAAAGAAAACATTTACAATGACGATCGATGTATGGTTCGATAGTGTAACGGCTAAGTTCAGATTGCGATATTCAACTAAAATTTCGTTGCAGACTCTCTCCTATGTCCTCTCTCTCTCTCTCTTCAACTCTCTTTTTAGGCCGGCTTTCTTTTATTATTATTATCTTTTTTATTATATTTCATGTTATAATAAAGGAAGGAGGTCAAATATTTTTTGATAAAATCGTTTCTTTTGAAAATGTTCATTCAATAGAGCCTCCATTCAAGAACAAAGATAATATGAGGGGGGATATTTTGAGGGTTTATTGAAACTTCTCTATTTAAATAATTTGTCTCTAACATTTTAAATAAATTAACCCAAAATCCAATCGTATCAGCTCCTTTTATTGATACAAGATCATTGGTGTCTATCAATACTATTTTTACTTTAAAATCTTTTTATGAATATTCTATTAATTGGATATTGTTAGTAAAATTGGAAATAAAAAAAAGCTTTGGTTTAAAAAATTTTAATAAATCAATTTCCAAATAAATATGAATAAAATGAGCGAAATATCTATATTAAATTGAATGTTTATGTGTTATCGGTTAGTATTTCAACTATTTACTTCAGAATTTATTTTGAAGCGCTTGGCAATCACATGTCAGTAATTTATTTGATTGCATTTTAGAATTAAATAGAAATTTTTTAAATATATACAAAAAAATTAAAAACAAACATTAATTTTAAGAAACAGAAAATATTACTTTTTATTCATTTTCGATCACCGAAACAAGATATCCATCCCAAAGTCGAGAAGTTTTTGCAAGTTGAAATTAATAGTTATTATCACGTAATGACGCTTTCAAATACAATCACTATGTTTCCAAAATCTTCTTGGAGGTCTTTGCTATTTCATAATTCACCATAGCTTGGTGTGGTATTGAAAAAGCCGAGTCATCATTCTTTTTTCAATTTAAAATTTCCATAACAGGAAAATTTTAAAAAGAAACATTTTAAGGTATGTAGCCATGTTCGTACGAATTTTTTAAAAAATGCTCTAAAATAATTATGTTTTTAAATTTTTGCGTAAAAATTAATTAAAAATCATATATGAAATCAAATATCCCAGTTAAGTGACGGAAGTTTTGTAAAATATTCTTTCAAAGTTTTTTTAATTAATTGTTTATTGTGTAAAGAGGTATGAAGCAAAAAATGTCTAGTTCACATTTATCAAATGATTTGCTTACAATTTTGTATATAATTTTAAGAAATTTATCATCTAGTTCTTGAACTAAAAAAATAAGCTGCATTTTTATTCATTCTTTGAATATTGAGGTTCAATCGACAAATGACACAAAATTATAAAAATATGTTATAAATTTTGAAGCATTCAAACAATTATAGAATATTTCTTAATGGATAGATAGCTAATTTTCAGGAACTACAGAACATATTATGAAATTAATATACCAAATTCAAAAAAAATATATTCATTAGATTTTAATTTGAAGGGGGGGGGGGTTATTAAGGAAAATCTAGCACATGGCTAAAATTTATGGAAGTAGCATTTTAGGATGTAAATTAGCATTAATGCATATATAAATGAATATATAAAAACCTGTGTAACTTTTCAAACACATTTATTAAGAAATCTATGCAAACAATAAAAATATTAAATAAAAAAGTTCATTATTACTCAAAAATTACTCAAAAAAGTAATCACATATCTTAAAGAATGAAAATAGACTGGAAAAAAAATGAAAATAAAGCATTTGACTTATAAGCACCTTAAAACATTTGAATGTCACACATTTGGGAAGAAATGTCCTAAAAATGGAAACAAAAGAAGCAAGCTGCGTGTTTAGTTATTCAAATGCACTATTAGTTAATTATAATAGAATTATATATATTGTTACGTTTTTAGCGTAGCGGGTTCGGATTGAATGGACTTTATATGAGGACAGCACAAACAAATTTATTTACAGCTATTTACAGGTATATACAGGATGACTTGGGAAAAGTAAAACTTCAGAAAACACAGTCCAGCAATAATCAGTCACTTACAGCGTAAATACAAGTCTTACGCACAATAAACACGGTTTGCAAAACAGCTATAGTATAGCACAGCAACAGTCAATCACAGCAAGCTCAATAACACAGCGTTAACAGCAAACGCAAACACAGCTCAAGCGAAAAGCTACAAGTAAGCGAAACGCTTCTCTTCTCAAAGAGCGAGATCCACTTTGAGCGATCGACTGCCAGGAAGAGGCAACCCACCTCTTATATAGTCGGGCGAAAGCGTGGCCGTGCTACGGCGGAAGTTCCGAGAGGCTTCCGCGGTAAGGGAGAAAAACCTCGGCGCAGCCAGACTTCTCTCGGGGTTACCAGAACATTCTTCTCGCCAAGTCAACCCGGCTGGCGCGGAGTATCCCGTGACGCGCGGCTAGCGTTTTCACCTTTGGCGTGCGTTTTGCTCGCTCGTAACATTGCCCCCTCCTCAAGGACTGCACGTCCCGGGCAGTACAGACCCAGAGCAGAAGACAATAACATAAACACAAAATTTCAGACATAAACATTGAAAGATAATTGACATAAAAAAAAACTATTTACAAATATACAGATAACATTTACATAAATGAGGAAACCATGGTTTCAACTAAGTATTTGACAAGTTACCGTAATAAGGGGCTAGCCGGTCGTAATGAACTACTCTTGGTTTTGAGTTCGGTGACTTCCTTCTTCGAACCACGACGTCATTAAGTCTTTTCAGGACTGTATATGGGCCTTCCCAGGAAGACTGCAGCTTCGGAGAGAGTCCCTTTCGTCGAATCGGGTTCCAGAACCATACCTTGTCACCTTCCTTGAATTCATGTCCTGTGGCTTTCGTGTCGTACCTGGTCTTCATCTTCTCCGTCGCTATGTTGATCCGATCTCGGGCAAACCTGTGTACGTCTTCTAAACGAGCCTGGAGGTCTTGAAGGTAATCCACGGGCGAAGAAGGCGTATCCGGAGGACACCCGAACTGAGGATCATAGGGCAGTTGGAGTTCTTTTCTATTTCCATTGTCCGTCCGAGGAAGAGGTCTCAAGATGTCAGAGGCCTGTCTTTCAAATGGTGCGCCTACATTATCACGACTGTGTGTTTTCGGTCCTTTACGGGCGTTACAGTCATCACATGTTCTGCACCATTCTCGAACATCCTTTTTCATGTTGTTCCAATAGAAACGTTCCCGGACTTTATGAATTGTCTTCATGACTCCGAAATGGCCACCTGCAGGACTGCTGTGTAACTCCTTCAGAACTTGGTTTATCCTTGATCGGGGAAGTACAAGTTGACACTTACTGACTTCCCATCTTCGGACTCCCATTTTCTATACAAGATGCCGTTTCTAATTTCGAGTGAATTCCAGAGAGCCCAATAACGTTTAGTCCCAGTACTGAGGCTTGAAATGTCCTGCCATTCGGGTCTTGAATTGCTTGATTCCATAAATTCCATAATCGGTTTAATCTCAGGATCATTTCTTTGTTCCTTGCAAACCTCTTCATCACTCCAGGGATCAGATTGAGGTGGAGTGGATCCTGCAATTTGGCGCACAGTTGATGTATCAATCTCATGTTTCTTTTCCGCAGAGGTACAGTTGCGACAACCCTCAGAGCAGGGATTTCTTGACAAGGCATCTCCATTTCCTCCTCCAGATCCCAAATGGAAAAGAGTCACGGCTTCTGATGTGGAGTGTAGGAAGTTATTTTTAAAGTCAATTACGAAGTCGTACTTCTTCAGAAAGTCCATACCAAGTATGAAATCATCTGTAATTTCCGCTACGTAGACGACATGGTCATAAGTAGCATTTCTAAATCTAATTTCAATATTCATTTTTCCGATAATTGGGATTCTGTCACCAATGACCGTTTCGAGGGTGACGCAGGACGGTGTCCAGAGAATTTTCCTCCCAAGTCGTTCTGCAACATCTCTACGCATGATGGTTACGTTAAATCCTGTGTCAACGATCATTCGGCAGGGGACTCCGTTGACAAAGGCATTAACAAATACACCATTTTCACCACTGCCTCTTGAAGATATCTGTAAAACTCTCAAACGGTTTTCCTGGTTGTTTCTAGAAGAGACTTTAACCCGTTTATCTAAGTGGACTGAACAGTTCCTTCGAACATGGCCCTCTTCGCCGCATTTCCAGCATTTCACATTTCTCTGACCATGTTTGTTGGACCTTTCACCTCTTTTCCGGATAAACTGGAAAATTGTTTTCATCATTTCAAATAGATTTTGCAGCGAAGGATCCGATGCATCTTGAACCGTAGCACCTCTAACTGAATGGTGATCCATCCTTGCAGCTTGTTGAGCAGCTTCAACTTTCATGGAGTAAACCAAAGCTGATTTCAAGTCCTTCAATTCAGCCATTCGCAGGGACTTTTGTATCTCTGGATCCCTCACACCGTCGATGAAATACTGCAGGGCCAGTGTTTCCCGTACCTTGGCAGGACAGTCGGAGAAGGCAAGATGGGAGAGCCTCTCTACATCTGCTGCAAGCTCTTGCAGGCTTTCATTCGATCTTTGTTGCCGGGTCTTTAACTGAAGACGGCTATAGTCCTTGAGGCACTTTTCTCCGAAGCGCAACTCCAGAGCGTTTGAAAGAGCATCAAAGTTCAGATGTTGATCTTCGGGAACAGTTCTCAAAATATCAGCAGCTTCAGCCCGTAGTGATGCAGCCAGTTGACGAGCCTTCGTGACTGGATCCCAACCATTGGCTTCTGCGACGATGGAAAATTGAGTCTTGTAGACTTGCCAGGATGTTTTTCCGTCGTACGTGGAAACTTTAATGCTTGATTTAGGAATAGTAGGTCCATGTTGAGATATTTCGGGCTCTCGAACATTCGGGGATTGGCTTTCAGATTTTATCTGTGAACCTTCCATTTTCTTTAATTTTTCCTCAACTTTCCTTTCAATTTCTTGTTCAAAGGTGTTCAATCTTTCATCAAATCTCTCTTCAACCCTACCGAGATTTTCACCATTCTGCTCACAACTCTGCTGAATATTGCGAACCTTTTCCGCCAAAGCATCCACTTTGGTGTTAATTGCTTCAACAATATTAGCTTGGCCTTGTTCTATCTTCTCTATCTTCTTCTCCATATTCTCTTGGCCTTGTTCTATCTTCTGTTCTATCTTCTTCTCCATGTTCCCTTGGCCTTGTTCTATCTTCTGTTCTATCTTCTCCTCCAACTTCTCTTGCCCTTCCTTCATTTCTTTAATGAAAGCAAAAAGCTGCTCAAATTTAGTTTTATCTGCTTCCTCCATCGCTCTAGTCTTCACCATTCAATCCCATTTCTGACACCAGTTGTTACGTTTTTAGCGTAGCGGATTCGGATTGAATGGACTTTATATGAGGACAGCACAAACAAATTTATT
>JAOUZG010031916.1:702567-728291 GCA_026289955.1 Argiope argentata | reverse complement strand
GTGTGTGTGTGTGTGTGTGTGTGTGTGTGTGTGTGTGTGTGTGTGTGACTAAATCTTAAAAAAACCTTAGACTCTTCAGATAGCAGGGTTTTAGTGGCGTGATGTTTAGGGGTTTTTAATATTTACGAGTTATTTTCTAAACCAAAATTAAAATAATACTAACGAAGGATAAAGAGACTACTTTTAAAAAAAATAGTAGAATTTATTTAGAGTTAAAGGGAAATATTTACAAGGGGGAGTATTTACAGGAAAATAATAATATTAAATGGATTGAAACATGGACATATTAAACAAACAGAATTTTAGATTATTCCCTCTAGGAGGACGTTAGAAGTAACAAAAACATTATGTGACTGAAAACATATTACCACGTAGCCGAGTAGCTTTGCGAGCGGGAACCGCTGATGCGTGGAGACGTCTTTCTTTTACGGATGTTTAGTAGCCTCTCCCCAAACATTAATTGGGACAGTTTTTCAAAAGCTCGAGAGATGCCGTTGTTCTGGAATGTTGTATTAATTAAAAGTATCGTCCTCTGGGAAATGATCTAACCTTTTAAAACTCTCGCTTTGAATTACGTCTACCATCGAATGTTGATAAAAGAAAAAATGAAGGCAGATGATGGTTAAATAAAATAGCTCCGTGAGATATTCTATTTATACATATATTATATATATGTGGTAAAAAAATATTCAGTTCGTAAACTGATATTTGGAGTTTTGGAAATTCTGGTAACAAGACTGAATAAAAAACTGTCGTCTCATTTCCCACATCAAAAATTAAACAACAAACTTCTTCATGACCTTGAGAATAAAAAAAAAAGAAAGAGTTATTTAGATTTTGACAAGTAAATTAAGTTCTCAATCTTTCGCTAATGTATTCACTTAATTAAAGCTAAAAAGTGTCAAATATTATTCATCACAATTAACTAGCTCATTTCTTTTTACGACCTTGGCAACGATGACACAAATCACTAAACACAAAAGTGTCAAATTTCACGCATCACAATTAAACAACTCATTTTTCCTTTATGGCCTTGGTACTAAAAAAAAAAAATCTTTCTTTCCTTGGTGAATAATTCACTAGAATCAACCTTAAAGTGTTATCTCATTTCACACATCTACGATTTGAGGGTGTCAACACACGCAGATAAATATTTATTTAGATAAAAATCTAAAACTGAAACTGCCTTATTTCAGGATGCAACAAGAACTTATACTATCACTGAAGAAGAGTTAAGAATTGTTTTCCAAAACAATGGATTATATTCCTCATAGTTACTGCCAATAGTTGTCTCGGACACCTCAATACTGACCGCGAGAAACAAGAAATCATCTCTTACGAACATTACATCTTCAGATGTCTTTTTAATTCGATCGACACAATTCCTCTCCTCCTTGTAATTATAAATATAATAATAATAATTACAACAACAACAACAATAATAATAATAATAATAATAATAAAAATAAAAATAAACGAATTTATTGTGCTTATTCTAAAATAAATGATCCCCAATTTGAAAATCCATTTGGTCTTGCCGATGCGTACAGCATCATCAAATCTAGTTTCGTTTCGTTTTAATAACATCTCATTTTAAAGAGCAACGCTAAGGCTATTTTGGAACGGACCAATTAATTCTGAAATTTTGGAACCAAGGTCAGATGACAAGGACGATACCTGCGTTAGCTAACTTCTCTCCAAACTTCCACACCAGCCGGGGCTCATTTGACATCGATGGATTAAACATGCATTAGATTGTCTGGTTTCGAACTCGGAACCTTTGAGTCCAGAAGACGAGATCACTGTCTTTGTCAAATGGCCCTATATAATTCTACCTCAAATATAAAAGGTCCCACCTCTCCCGAAATTTCGAAATTTATAATTTTTTTGCAAATTCCTTTTATAATTTCTGATAGTTTTGTATATTTTTTTGGAATACTCGATTGTGAATTTTTACTCTTTATAATTTAAAAAAAGATACATTTTGTGATGCCATGAGAATATTTTAATCAACAGGGGATATTCCCTGATACCTATGAAATAAAAGGAATTAAATATTGTAAATGATTTGTCTATATCTTTTAATTCGTGTTTTATATATTGGTGCTAGATAGTGAACACTGAAGAGACAGAGAAACCGATAGAGGCAAGCACATGCAAACAAAAAAAAAGCTATACAATCAATCAACGTTATATTGTGTAATATTCAGTGCCTATATAAGATAATATTTATATAGAAAGTCTCTGAGATTGGCTCTTGTTATTACAATTTCAGGTTTTAAGATTTAAGTGATTTTGAATGAGGCGATGAAGTCGACACACTAGAAATGAGATAAAGCATCTTGGTGGAAGTGATAAATTAAAACATCTTGGAGAAATGTGAAAATTAAAATTTTTAATACGATAATTTCATGAGTGTATTTTTAATATATAATATTCAGAAAAGCATCAAATCTGAGACATCGTTATGGAAAGATATAGACCTTGAAAGAGTGGTATCATCGACGACTACCGAGAATTCTTAACAAGAGATTGAACATAACACTCCACATAACTCTCCATATATCATCCATATAAAACAAAACAATTATATTATTTTTAAAATAATACACACAATTACACCAATCTAACTTCTTAAAGTTCAATTTAATTAAAATATTTTCTAATTCTACAAACCATTGATGGCCACTTTGATGTAGACCTTATATTGCCCTTTGTAATAGACAAACTTTATGAGTTTCAGTTTCATATCCTTTTGATTGTCTCATATCTAAAATTGTATTCAATTTAGCATATAAATAAGCATTATTTATATCCACATGAATATTAGTCCATTTCCACAAACATGCCCAAATACTAAAAAAAAAAAAAAAATCTTGCAATCAAGAAATTTACAACTGGACTAAACACCTCTTCAAAATATTCACCTTTTAATTGTCTATTACCCTGTGCAATGAAACGGGCTTTGTGTCAAATTGTTTTGTTATTTTTTTAATCTCATTTTACTGTATAAATCCAACGGTTTCCAAATATTTTTGCATTCTCTGGAGAATCAACCAAAATATAAGCTTTACGCTGGTTCATAACATCGATTTCTCTATCCATTGCATCACACCATTCAGACACTTCTTTACATCCAATTGCCTTTAGATAAGAGGGAATTCTTATTTCCACTAAATTAGCTTCTTGCTGATCTTCAGCTGAAATTGGTGGCTCTAAATTCGTATTATCCCCATTAAAATCAAACAAATTCTTATCAAAACTAATTTTGTGTTCATCACAATACCTTTCAATTTCGTTGAACAACCTTAAATGTATTGCCTTTCTGGCGCAGAGGTAGCGCGTCTTCCTCGTGTTCTGGGAGTCCCGGTCCTCGGGCATGGCTGTTCTTCTATGTGCTATCTGTGAGATGTGTGAATATGCCCCCCCCTGTAAAAAGGGGTTGTACAAGCAAATGTGGTGTGCGTGTAGCTAAGTCGTACTCTTGACCCTAGTTGGCGCTACTTCAAAAACAAGAGACGCTCCTTTCGGCTTAAATCTGCTGCTGTATCAGCGGGTGGCTTGTCCAATATGGCAAATGCCATAAGTAACAACAACATCAAATGTATTACTGCGCCCTCGATGCTATAATAGATGTTCACACCAGTTTCCCTTCTTCCAATTTTTTTAATCTCTAAAAATGGGATTAAGCTTGTCTCGGTACATGTAACAGGTTGTTCCTGTGAGGTTGAGGATTGCGTGCTCGCCTCTGAAATTAAACGATTCGATAATGAATCACTGACATCAAAATTGTCCTCATTATCAACAGAACATGACATCATAAAATTCAACTTAGGGTACTGTTTAGAACTTGACATGTCAATTGCTCTAGTTTTCTCATCAAAATGTACATTTATGGTTTTTATTAATTTATTTTCATTCTTCAATCATATCCCTTTGTATGCAACGTATAACCCATCGTTATACCTAATTTGGCCCGCATATCCCGTTTATTTCTAGTTTGTTTGGGCACACTAACATATGCCAAAAAACCAAATGGTTTATGATGCAATACTGACGGTTTTTTACCGGAATATTTTTCTAAAGGAGTTTTATTTCCATCTTTATATCATCTTTTGCATACACGATTCGAAGTGTATGCAAAACAAAGTTAAAAAATTTCCCCCGAAAATTTGTTCTTTCCCCCGAAAAAATGTTTCGTGGAAAATTTCCCCACCTTTGTTCCACATCTCACAGATAGCACATTTCAGTAACGTTTTAACTCCATCTAAAGCTGTTAAATTGTATCTTTCCACTACGCCATTCTGCTCTAGAGTGCAAGGGTTGCTCGTGATTTATTCAAAATTCTTCGAAAAAATTATCAAACTCTTTATTACAAAATTCTAGTTTCCCATCAGCCCTAACTGAGACTATTTTCTAACGAAAAAAGCATTCAGAACGTCTTTGAACTCTTAAGAACGCCTGGAAAACGTCCGCCTTCTTACAAATTAAAAATACAGTAACCTTTTTAGAATAATCGTCTATTATTGTTAGGAAATATTTATTTCCTCCTTGCTCAATGTAGGTATTAGTCCACAAAGATCTATATGTAGCAATTCCAGTGGGCGCTTTGATCTTTTTGAATGATACTCTTCTAGATTTCGCTAACTTGCATGGAATACAATGAGTCATGTTATCTGATAAGCCAGGAAGATCTCTGACACTATTATTTCTACTACTTTTAACAATATAATCATTATTTATGTGACAAAATCGTTCATGTCAAATCCCTATTGACTCCCTCTTTGTCGTACAGGTTATTTTACTAGCAGAATTAATCTCTTTAGGTTTTTTGGTAATATATTTCACAGGTTTAAAGAAATATAAGTTACCACGGCGTAATAAAATAAGCACGGGACTAAGTTTTTAAAATTATAAATTGCAGATTCAGATTTGTCTCGAGTCATAAGTCCAAATACGTTTTACGTCTTTATTCACGATGAGATGAGTTCATTCATGCACTGAATTATATTATTTTCAATATTTAAGTTTGTTAAAGCATAAAGTTGTATCATTTTATTTGATAGCCACAGCCACAAACTGCTACTCCGGTCCCATGGAAGGAACGTGGAAAAACTTGAATTACTGGACTACCACTACAGTAAAACTGTTGGTAACTGTGGTTGAGTTCTAAGGGCCATCACCGACCATTGTACAACCCTTCTCTAAAGATATACGCCCCGTCATCTATGATAGGATCCAGATCTCTACCTTTTCGTGTGTCCAGAAAGGTGACGAGAACCAACCACCACGAAGGAAGTTTCTCATCCTCAATTACGAAATACCTCCCCCACGTGGGATTTAATTTATTTTATAAAAAAAACATAGACCCCATAAAACGTATCCTTTGCATTTTCATGTGAAATTATACCTTCATATTTTATATGAAATTTAAAACTTTTGCATTTGTATATGAAATGAAACAAGGACAAATGGAAAATGTTAACTTATTAAAATGACAAATAAATTTATTTATCAAGAAAGAAGAATATATAAATAGGGAGAGCGTGAGCTAATAGTAGAAATTGAATAAATGTTTTTATTACGCTTTATTCTGGTTTTGAGTTGATTACACTCTTAAATCAGACTTCTTTTCCATTAAAAATTAAACTGTAAAACAGTAGATTTGGTATATTTTGGCAAGAAAATGGATAGGAGATTATTAAAGAATGGCATTTTTTTGTGTGTGTTAGATAGGAGAATTAAAATATGTTATTCATTCAATCAAGATGAAATAAATTTTTTAAAACTTGTAGTAGACGCATTTGATGTTAATACAGTTTTTTCAAATGTTAATTCATTAATTTTTTATTATATAATTAAAAATTAACCTTGTAACCTTTATAATAGTTCTTTGTAGTAGATGTAGCTGTTAGATCGGGGTAGCCTGGTTGGTAGGGCGCTGGATTCACATCCCTTGTGTTGCGAGTTCGAACCTGGTCCCAAAGTTTTCCATGTGCAGAGTTATACCACTGAGTCGATGGTGATCGTTATTTGGGTGCTCAGGTTGCCATACCCTCAGAAGCTACTGCATGTCTCGTTTCCTTTGTAAAGCGGAACACGAGAATAACAATTGTAATTATTTAATTAAAAGTAACTAAAATAAAGTGTTTCCTAATACCCAAAGTAAGAATTGCTTTAATTTTTTTATAAATTACTTGTTTTATGTTTACAATTTATTTTATATATTCAAGATCAAAATTTCGGAATAAATTCGTCTGTTTTTTAAGATACTATAAAAATTGTAATTATAAAGGCATGCAAATATTGTAGGAATCGAATCTAAAAGTAATAATTATTAATTAAACAAAGAGTTCATAGTTATCTGGATTTAAACTATTTTAAAATGCAATATCTTGAGTATTATTAGTTTTATGTTCAAAGACGACACTTTCAAATTGGTAATCTCTACAGAGGAAAAAAAGTAACAATCTGTTCCTTACGAAAAATGTGCTTTCATTAGTACAAAATCGAAAAATCTACGAATATTTCAAATACGCATCTAACAGAATTGCATTAGATGAACTTTTCGGAGAACTTGATTCGCATTTATTTCTAATTTCTTAACCATACTTTAAATCTTCGTGTCCAAACTCATTAATTTTAAAAAATTGTCCCTTAAATGAAGGCATGCATCAGTAATTGGAAAATTCATTTTTGATCCGAGCTGCCGGACCCTGGAACTTGCCTCGACTTGTCGTACTTTTTTATTTCAATTTAATACGCCTGGCCCGAGTTTTTCAACCTCAAATTCAATTACAGAAACCACGTAATAGATGGCGTATTTCCATGAGAAGATTACGTGTTTCTTGTCATAAAAATACTCATTAATTTTTCTACTGTCGCAACTAATTTAAAGTAGCAAGCAGTGCGTGGATAATAACTTCACTGCATAAGACCCGAACTTTTCTCGGCGCAGGTTTTATTGACAAGATACGCAAAAGCTAAAGGAATAATTAGTTTTGTTTTTATTTTCGAATTTTATGAAATTGAAAAATCAGTGAACTTTAGAAGAATGTGGTCAACAACCGCGGACAGCAAATGCGGGCTCAGATTTGCATAGTTTCTGCACGATAAAAAAAAATATTTCAATCGCTGTCATCAACGTTATTTTATTTAAAATGTTAACACAATTTTCAAAACATTTTTTGTCAAAAGGCATTGAAACTGCTTTTTTATTTTGATAAGGGACTGTTCCCAAACTGAACGTAAACGAAAACGATGTACTACAGACTCTTAAGTTTAAGTATGATAAAAAGTATTCTTTAAAAATAAAATATATAATGGCATTTATCAATCTTTTATTAGATTTTATGAGAATTATAGTTTATTACAATGCTTATAAGGCTGGGCCATATTAAATTTTCAAATTCTTCATGGATTAAATGATTCAAATTAATGATTCAAAATGATTCAAATTTTAAGTCAATTGAATGATTCAAAGTTTTAAGTCATTTAACAATGTTTTATAAAAAATTAAGTACTTTTATCACACTAACGTTTTGAGAAAAGGATTATTGTTATAAAATACCACACAAAATATTTAAAAAAAACATTATCTTCTTTCATAACTTTCTTCTTTCTTTTATTTTAATCGTGGAACAGTAAAATCTAATTCTCATTTTTAGTCTTAAAAACGATATTTAAAATTGATTTTTTAAAGTCAGTTCATTTGCCATTACTTTTTAAAATTAATACTATCTATAAATTTGTAGAAATTAAAATGACTACATCTGTTACAGTAGATCTCTCTTTCACTCTCTCTCTTTAGCTCACAAGATTTTTTAAAAATGGGAGGAAAAAAATCATGTTATTTTTTAGTTACTTGTTCCTGTTATTTATTTTTTCCTACTACTTTTGGAGTGTTATTAAAACACTTTGATATGAATGCTTTGCGTCTTCATTTTTTTTCGAAATGAATGATATCCGTATGTTAATTTTTTTTATATTATTTAGTACAAATATTTGTTGATTAGCAAAGATTTATTTTTATGTTTATAAAAAAGCATTATTAAACATTAGTCTTTATGCAAAAGTATTGTGATTTTAATTTAATTTATGAGGAATTACAACTACTTGATTGTATCACCTGGCCTACTAGAGCATTAATGCTTACATAACTTTCGTTATTAATTAACATTTATTAATTTTTTAAAAAAGTTTTTAGACTTTTCAATTTATGAGACAGTTAAATTTTTTGTTAACTATAAAACTAGAATTCATTTTTTTAGTTTTTTTTTATTTTAGCTACATTAACGTCCCACTGTAAAGTAACACTAGGGCTATATAGCGCCGGGCCTAAATAGCCCTTCATTCAAATTTAGTTTATAACAAAGCGCTTTCTTTTTCGTTGAAACATTAAATCTGTTTTAAGGATTAATCCCATCTCTCACAGATGTTTTTTTCCTAGAATTAAAGTGAATTCAAAATTCAAGCATTTGTTTATCTGGAATTTTTAATATCAATTTATTAATTACTATTCAAAAACAGATTTAGGATTTTAAAACATCTTAATGGGTTGAATACAAGAATCAAAAGATATATACGCCATAAAATTACATGCATTTTGCTTATAAATGCATATAAATATAATACGATTTTCATTTGAATATATGTATTGAACAAATAAGGGAACTGTTGATACGGCGATTAGAATATATATATTTAGTTAAAAGCATTACAAGGTTTTGGGGGCATAGGCTATTTACCTATACAGGATCGACTGGCTGCCTATTGCTATATATAGATGAACTTTGTGGAACGAAGTCTTTCACGATGTATTCCACTCAAAAATATCACCTCTTTGAATTTATAATTTCTAAAAGGTTACAAAAAAATTGCTAATCAAATATCCTATGTCTTTTAATTTGGTATCGACTTCTCGCACATGCCGGCTTTCTGGCACTGAGGTAGCGCGTCTTCCTCGTATTCTGGGAGTCCCAGGTTCGAGTCCCAGTTTGAGCATAGTTGCTTTTCACTGTGCTATCTGTGAGATGTGTGACTGTACTCCCCTGTAAAAAGGGGCTGTGCAAGCAAATGTGGTGAGTGTGTAGCTAAGTCGTACTCTTGGCCCTAGTTAGCGCTACTTCAAAAACCAGAGACGCTTCTTTCGGCTTAAATCTGCTACTGTATCAGCGCGAGGCTTGTCCATAGGCAAGTGACAACAACTTTTCGTACATAATCAATAATAAAGGGTTTAAAACTTAGCTACGGAGAAGTTGAAAAGTAGGCAAGATAATTATTAATACTTCACAAATTTAGTCACATTACAGATATTGATGTCGATACATTTTATTAGACACTAACTTCTCCCGGGGGATCAAGCACGTCAAATATGAAAACTAGAAGCTTCCGGCCTAGTGTTTGATTTTCGCTGACTGGGTGTACACAAAAATGAGGGAGAGGGTCGGCTGTCTCCTACCGATGACGAGATGTGCTTCCCATGGGAAGGGCTGCATTCTGACCAGTGATGGGCTTCAGGACTCAAGAGTCATCTCCCTTGCCATAAAACATCTGTTGACCACTGTAATGTTCCCTGGTTTCCACACTTGATCATTGGCATTTCCAGCCAGCTGTGTAACAATTCCACATGGTTAAGTACCTCCAGACTACCAGATGGGAGATCCTTCCAACTTTAGTCCATTAATAGAGTCCACATAGAGAACCATACCTGCGTTTTCCGTCTTTCCAAGGAAATAAATCATATCTTCAAAGGGGAAGAGTATCAAACCCTTTGAATGCAAATCTCCTTTGCGGAGTTTTGACGGAAAATAAAATGTGAGATTTTTGGAAGAGAAGGGAGAGGGAGAGTCGTTCTGAGGAGAGGTGAGGGAAGCTTTGTGTGATTCAGGTTTTTGAGTTACGATCCACCCGATGAAGATCGGCCGATTCCTTGAGCTACCCCTGTAGCAGCCTGAAGTGTCAACAGCTGTAGACTTTTATTGTGAGGTTGTTACTCTGAAATGAATCGAGGAACTATTCATGCATAACTGCAAACTGCAATAAAAATATTATCAATCTTATAAAATTATATGGAACGAGTTTTTCTTATATACATACGGCTGTAAATAAAGAAATTGCATTTCATAGCTACTATCTTATTTGATCGGATGGAATCGAGTCATTACACCGCCAATGCAGTCAAGACGGTCTGGTCATTCAATTTTATTAATGTGTCTTAGGATGGGTCAGAGTAGGCAGAATATTTATCAGACACTAAATTTCGCACAATGAAATTACTGCCGTTTGGGCATTTCGTTATTTGTTAGAGTTAGTCCAAATATTTTAACTGAAGCTTTGCAATAGTCATAATCTGTGCTATAAGATTTCGTTGACTCTCAAGGTGGACATTTGTTATTGGTCAAGTTGGAATATATAATTAACTACTTAAGACGATAAGCTTTTTAAAATCACTCCTTATTTATATCTTGTTCTTTTCAAAATCCTAAGTTTTCAGTCCGAGTACGTTGACGGCCTCATTATCTTTCCTTATCTCAAGTGCTTACTTTCTCGTTGGTGTTTATAAATATTTTATTTTCCTTTTATTTATTTATTTGTGTGTGTGTGGTTTTCTTTAGAAGCATTTTTGATTAACAAGATCTCCTAATTGTTTCACTCCGTACTGTAAGTTGCCTAATCACGACTTTTCTTTAAAAGATATTCTAGTTCCAAAGAAAACACATAAGGAACAAAAAGAAGAAGCTTTAAGCAACAAGTAGAAGGTCCCAGATGCAAAAAACAATCCCCCCAAAAAAATTCCAGATACAGTTTTGATTTAAATAAATTGATATTTGTTTCCTGACAAGACAAAGACTGAAACTATAGTACATTTCTAAAAAGATCGAAGTATAACGCAATTCTTTCATGTAGTGAGATCTGTTTTGGCTGTTCATCAAGAAAGTAGGACAGAATATTACAAAAATTACATTTGTTGAAAGAAGGAATGTTTAAATCTAATAGAGAAATTTATGTTCAATTTATGATGACACAAAAAATTGGTTTTGAGTTATGTGTTATTTGCTATGAGATAAAGTCTTAAGCAAAATAACCGTTTCCTTTCATACTATTCTAAAAAATGCTCTCAAAAATGTTAACTTATCAAAGAATAAAAATATGTTCTACTTTTATCTAGATTTTTCATCTTTGCCCCGATAACGGATCGACATGCTCCAGTGCTGGGGCGAAATGAGACTTTCGCATTATCTTTTTTAAAGTAGCAAAACAATATTGGAATAAACATTTACCAGCTAAATGCAATACAAGTAAAGAGCATTCTAATATTGCATGTAAAGAAAAGCAATTTAGCTGAAAAACTGAATTTATTACAAATTATCATCCTGGTCTGGCCTGTCTTAAGTGTTGTTGGTAAAAAAAATCTAGCCAACAGTTGTTTGCTTCGAAGCAGTTAATAAAGTATCAATAACAATGCTCTGTAATTCATACATAAAAACATAATTCGATAGTAAAAAAACAATTCATAAAGAATAATTATCTCCCATAAAAAATCATTCGAGCGTAATAACTTTCCACTTCTAATTCAGTTGAACTTTTAGTGTTTTTGCATTCACTCTATATACTTCCATTCTACAGGATCGGCATGGGTTCGATTAACGAGGACTCGTTACGTGTTAAATTATTATTAATAAAACTATTTTAAAGGAAATAATAACCTGAAGTAGGATTTTTAGTACTGCGTGAGCTCTACCGGTTAAAATCATTAACTATTTCATCTACGTTCAGTTCTATTGTATTTTCAATGCTCTAATTACTTTTTATTTTTCTCTTATCACATGCTTGATTGTTTTCTCTGCACGAAGCATGCAGTCAGGAAATAATGTAATTGCTAAAAATGCAATTCGTATTTTGCAAAATTTGCTAATTTTAAATTTCTCTGAAATGAACAAATAAAAATACCAATGTTAAAACTATGTTTAATTTTCCATCTTTCTCTATCTATGAATTTTGCTACTCAAAAGTCTATTAACTACGTAACTATATTGTTATGAATTTGGTGTAAACTAGATGTAAATATTGTGAACATTTATGAATTATTGTGTAAATATTACAAATATTTGTAAATAGTTTAATTCCATAAAATTAATTGTAATTGAATGCTAGAAAAGACCAATCTAAAAGGATTTACAACAGAAGATCGCCATGTTCGATTAATTTGGAGATGTAGGTGTGTTGGCGACATAATGAGGTCACAAAAGGTTTTTACTACATGCTAAATAGTGTATTTGAAGCTAAGAAATAACATTTTGTTCCTAAAGAATATTGGAGAAAGTTCCACAGTTGTCTGGAACGAGGATGTCGTTTCTGAGTTTGCCCCTCCCACTTAAGTGGGACACTATTTAAAAGTCGATGATTAAGAAGAGGAATCAGATCAGTTCAGACAACGAGCTATGTTAGTTGTCTTAGCTTTTTGACGCGTGTTCTATAGCTTTTCTGTTAACAGAAATTAGCGAATTAAATAGAGTTAATTCGTTGTAGCTTCTGTTGCGAATATTTAATACATGTTTTCATAGACAATAAAGTATACATCTTCGCATCGTTCTAGTGTGTGAATTACTCGTAACAATATATAAACTTAGCTTTTATAGTAAAACTGAATCATTTCGATAATACACTAATTTATCTAAATTTGGGCTAAATTTATGTGGAAAATATAGCAATATGTCAGCTCTATATGCATGTAAAGGAAATATCTCAGCATATCTAAGCAAATAATATTGAAGGTAAGATTCCATCATTAGAAATGTGAAATTTCAAATTTTGAAATCCCAAGATTTACTTTTTGTTTGTGTCATTCGTTTGCGTGTCAATTCGATAACTCAGAAATGTAATGAGCTATAAAAATGAAATTTGGTACTTGATGCCAAAATTGCAGATCTGTCCATAAATTAAAAGGTTATAAGAAGATTTTCATTCGCATTCGAGCGATAAGGCTAAAAAACTCAACGCGATTAAGGAATGAATTTCAGTATTCATAGTACAAATATAATTTTGAATCATGTAGATCAAATGAAAAAAATATTCAAAAATTAATTATTAAATTTCAAAATTATTTTGTTGACACAATGAAGTATAAAATAAAAATTTCATGGCCGAATTTTTTTGAAGAATGCCTTATTTTTTGTTGATAATTTTTTTCTATATTATAAATGTTTACCATGCAAACTCCAAAACCTTTTAGCTAAATACTCCTTTCCATTTCCGATTTTTGTGAATATAAATTATCACTTAATTTAGAATTCGTACAGGTAATCTAATTAAAGAAATTTATGATCTTTTTTTTTCCTATTTAAGAAATAATCTTTCGAAATACTTTGCAGTTCTTAGTTTTTTTCAACAGACTTTTTATCAAAAGTCATGGTTGTCAGATCTTTTTTGTAATTTTTGACAATTATAATATAAATAATATAGAAAATATAAATTTGTATCACTCTTCCTATTATTTTTTGAATCAAGAAAGCATATTAAACTGTCATACAGTTTGCATGCGAGATGATTTGTAGAATTTTAACAAATCATGCGGGGGGGGGGAGAGTTCCATTGTTTTATTCACATGTAATAGAAAATATCTCAAAAGACCAAGCTTCACAAAACAGGTTTTAAAAAAAAAATTGAAATTCAAATCACATACTGATTACATATGAATATTTTTCAATCTTACTTCATCTCACATCCATCAGCGCCCTCACAAAAAATTTTGAGGTAGCAATAGGTTATAAATCTTATGGCAACAAGACGACTACCACAAAAATCTACAAGATGGCGCTATAGGACGCTGTGAAAATTAGAGCAGATAAAAAAACTCCAATAGTTAGCTATAAAAAAAAATTGTGTGTGTGTGTAAAATCTCGTTTTTTTCAGGAAAGACTTAAAAAGCAAAATTTTATCTAAATAAAAAATTTGATACAAATCATTAGAGTTCTTTCTGAAATACACGAAATAAATGTTTCGATACACAGTAATTGCTCTTTTAAAGTTTTATATAAAAGGAAATCTAATTAAATTGCAAATACATGACCGAGCGCGAGAATTCAGAGCCCTAAACACTACTCCATCTCTGATAAGCTTATGTAAGTCATGTATAGCCGCACGTTAGTGTTTAATTACCAAAAAAATGTGTGTGCGTGTGTGTGAAATCGTATGTTTCAATTCTTAGTATTAGTCCACCCTCTCCTTATTTATATGTATATAATCTTGTTCAAATTTTCAATCATTAATAAAATACTTTTTATTCATCCACTCCAGTTCAAATACATTTTTTTTTAAATTTTAGTGGATGACACTCGATGTTAATACAGTTTTTTTCGAATATTAATTCATTATTTAAATTTAATTAATTTTTAATATTTTCAATAGAGTTTTAGCATTTGGTAATTAAACTTGAAATCACCAAGCGGTAGCTCAATCCGTAAAATGCAAGGATTTCAGTATTTTTTGAGTGGAGGTGAAGAATGCGAGTTTAATTCTTGCGAAAATCAATATTTTTTTGATAAATTTTTGTTGTAAGTTTACGTTTTACCCAAATGATTTTCGAGCGTGAGTTAGCAGTAGTGGCTAAGTGGTTAGATTGAAGAATTTTTCTCAAAAAATAAAATTACAGAAATTTTAAGATTTAGGTTCAATTCCAATTTCTCTCCTTAAAATCTTTGTCATCAATTGTTGGTCACTTCTATCTAATTTTAAGATCGAGCTAAGTGTCGAGAAGGAGACTGTAAAATTGCAAGGAATTTCACTTTCTATTTTGTCACATTATTTGTGATTCTACCATATGTATATACGTATTTTTATTAATTGTAATTATTTAAAAAAAGTAACTAAAAAATTCTTGTTCTTCTTACTAATATCAATTGCCATAGACAAGTTCTCTGATGCATCAGCGGATTTAAGCTAAAACAAGCGTCTCTTGTTTGAAGTAGCACCAACTAGGTCCAAGAGCTACACACTCATCCCATTCGTTTGCACAGCCCCTTTTTACACGGGAACCCATTCATACGCCTCATAGATAGAACACAGAAGAACAACGATACCCCAGCCGGGACTCGAACCGAGGACGCCCAGAACACGAGGAAGACGCACTACCTCGGTGCCAGGACACCGGCAAAATTTTCTTTGATGATTTAAGAAGGAATTAATTTTTTAAATATTTGTTGCCGCTTTTTTTTCTTTCAGAAAAGCCATCTATATAAATAAAAAGCTAAAGCTTATTTAAATATAAAAAAAATTTCAAATCGTCAGGGATGCTTCCGAGATCCATGAAATAAATCTATATATTCAGACAAGAACGACTCGTTTAAAGTATAAAATTCTCGGATAAGCGAAGATTATTAATTCAAAGATTCAAGGGCAACAAATCTATTTTAAAGATCAAAATAATACATTTTATTGTGAGACAAGGGACGTCAGACATTTTGAGCGGCAACTGTAGAAACAAAGGCACTTCCTCATTCTCCAGAAAACAAATGATTTTGCTTATCGTTCATAGATTCGAAGAATACTAAATCTGTTAGTGAAATCATCTGCGTTCTCTCAATCTCCCGCCCAAGTATCCTCGCAACTTAATTTGTGGATCAATTCTACCGATTTCGGGCGCGAGTGCGTTCGGCATTAACCAATTCCCAATAATCTCCCTCCCGGAGTCATAATTAAAAGCCATCCGCAGAGACCCGGAGAGCATTTTTCGGAGGCGGGCCCTCTTTGTTTCCTTTTGAATCATCCGTTTTGTGATCGAGTGTAATTGCGTTTGGTGTCGGGGTAATTTGGTTACAGTGTTTCAGCGTGGGATTGGTGCTGCGTGGCTCTCGGCTAACCGTCTTGGGTGGAATGGAATCGATGTGGGCGGCTGCCACATTCGGGCGACCCTTCGCCTCCTCTTGATTTGTAGACGTCGGAATGAAAGAGTTTTAAAAAAATCTTAGCCATTTCTTGGGATATTTCTGCGATCCGATAATGGAAACATTAAAAATTCATGCTATAAAGTTGGTTGAATAAATTATTCATTTGCCGATTATTAAGTTAAAGGGATTAATTTAATTAAAATAGGACAATTTTCAGGATGAAATCAAAATGTAACTCCAAATGTTTTCAATAAATTGAATTCTAAGCAAATTTTTTTTTGTTAAATTTAATTCTAATTACATGTTTTTAAAAAATTCCCTTCTACGCAATGTTTTTCATCAAATTTAATTCTAATCACATGTTTTCAAAAAAATTTCTGTGTAACGTCTTTCATTAAATTTAATTCTAATAACATGTGTGCAATAAATTTAATTTTTCAACAAATTTGATTCCATACAACAGTTTTCAAAAAATTTAATTCTATGTGATATTATTTCAATAAATTTAACTCTACGTAGGGGATTTTAATAAATTTAATTCAAAATGTTATATTTTCAGTAAATCTAATTCTGCGCAGTGCTTTTCAACAAATTTAATTTTACACAACCATAAATTTAATTTTGTGCAATATGTTGCCAATTTTTGCTTTGTTCTTAAAATAGAGGAATTATTCAACTTATAAGCTTCTCCGACTGACAAAATTTTAAAAAGATGACACTTACTTTTCCCTTTTACAATTCTTATATTTTATATTAATTTTATATCAGCATTGTACAAAGGGATGTGTGCATTTTTATTGATATTTTCATTTATATATATATATATATATATATATATATATATATATATATATATATATATATATATATATATATATATATATATAGGATAAAAATAAATTTAGAATTGAAAAGGAAATCTTCAATATAAAAACTTTCCCAAAGTTTCTCAAAACTCATTTAATCGTCGCATTTAAAGACTGATATTGCAGTTTAAATGAAGGTATTGGGAGTTAAAAATAGCATGAATGTATTTATATGTACAGAAAATGAAATTGTATTAAAACACTTTTTGCAAAAAGTTAGGTAATTTTTGTATATAAACATTACAACATTTTACTGAAAGTAATGCTAATATTACCTAGCACATAGATAGTAAATAAAAATAAAATCTATTTTAACGTTTTTATATTTATTTACATGTTTTTTTAGAAAGTTATTGTTATATTATTTTTATATATTATATAAATGTTAAATAAAGCTGAAATTATATTTATATGTTTTATACAGAATATTATATTATTATTGTTACTGTACACAAACAATAAATATATTCAAAATAGTATTGATACATTTTTTATAGAAAACTATATTATTACAAATATATTGCAAAAATATTAAATGGAGCTAAAATCGAATTTATACAGCTTTTACAGGAATTTTTACTTATTGAATAGTAAATAAAAGTTAAATGTATAATACTTTATATTATATTTTTATAGAAATTTATATTATTATTGTTGTTAAGTGCATAAATATTAAGTAGAACTAAACTCATATTTATAATTTTTTACGGAAAGTTATATTATCATTGTATAATTCATAAAAATTAAAAAGAATTAAAACAATTTTTACATATTTTTTACAAGGTTATATCATTATTTTATAATAAATTCATATTAAACAGGGTAAAAATTGTAATTATATATATATTTGTAAAGCTATATTATATATTATATAAACACTAAATAAATTTCATTTGTACTTTTCTTTGCAGAAATTATTATTATTGTAAAGAATGTAATTTGTAAATAGATATAAAATCAAGTATATACATTTTTTAAGGAAAGTTATATTATTATTATGCTGTAAATAAACATTAAATAGAACTAAAAATATATTAAAACAATTTTTTACAGAAACTCAACGTTCTAATTTTCAGCGTTTTTATTTTTCTGAATTCAACTCAAAGTCGTTCTACGAGTTCGTTTTCCCTGCCGGAATCCACCACCTTGGCGTTCGGATAGGCAACCCTGTTCGCCAAGGGATTTCCATGTTTGAACATTGCATCAAGTGGCATTGTGTGAGGACGATTGAGTTCTCGGCGTCATTCCACTGCAAACGCCCGGAGCCACGCAATTCTCCCGCTCCTGCCATCGAAATAATCAAGAGAAATGTAGGAGTAATGAAAAAAAGAATAATAATAAATAAAAGAGACGCACACGAAAGGGGGGAGATGAAAAAAGGCTCCCACAAATGGACGCTAATCGATAACGCATCCGGGAAAAAAAGTTTCCTTTTATATGGGGCGAAAATCACTCCATCACATCTCCCGATACGCACACAACCACCGTAAATTATTTGTTGTGATTGTTGAGCCCAGTTCGAAGGGTTTTGACAACGGGAGATTAATTTTGATTTATGAATCCTTCGACGCCTTTATTGAGTTCGCCACGACTGAAAAGAGGCTTTTCATGCGGTTTAAAAGCTTTGCCCGCCGCTCCTGACTACTGGAATTCTATTTATGATTGGAATTAACTCTTTGATGTGTGAGATGATCTCGGAGGAATTTTAATCTCGTTTCCTACGGGGTGCTCGTTCGCTTGTGTGCTTGAATTAAAGGTTTACATTTTTTTTATTTTTAAAATGGGATACAAAGTTATTTTCGTGCGGTGATTCTTAAGTGGAAACTAATTCGAGACTGCTGAAATAAAATGTTGCAACAAAATAATAAGAGATTTACAGTCTTATTTTTCATTCTCTTTTTTCTGGTCCTAGCTTCTGAAAGTTGGATTTTTTTAATACTTTTGATTTGGATGTTTTAATATTCATTACTTATTAAAAGTTCAATATTTAAAAAATATTAAATATATATATCTTATTTTTTATGTCAATTAAATCAAGTTGAGACTAAGTTAATTTTATGCTTACTAATCAGTTTAAGGATCTTCAGAAAGTGTTATAATAATGTGAATATTCGCTTACTATACTCTAACATTTTCAAAGAATTTTAGAACATTGTCTCCAAATAAAATAGAAAGTAAAGGAAGCTTAATCGGTATAATTATCATGTAAAAAAGGAAATATTGCTGCTTTAAATAACAATTAAAAAATTCTTTTTATTCATTTCAATATTTCCTTAATATTTTATCAAAATTAAGTAGTACTTGGTTCTTATTTAATTCTGGTCAAATTATTTTTGAAGATACAAAGAGTATGCATACTGTTAATAAGAGAGTTAAGGAGTGCTTGTGGAAGACCCTCCCACTCTTCCACCAGAGCAGTTTTTAACTCGGGAATGTTTCTTGGTGGGGATTGGCGTATCGAAATAGCCCTTCCAAGAGCACCCCAAACACGTTCAATGGGTTTAGGGTCAGGAGATTTGGCTGGCCAATCCATTCGATGAATATCTTCACTTTCTAGATACTCCTCAACCAGGTCAGCTCTATGTGGTCGGGCATTATCGTCTAAAAAACGAATTCAGAGCCAACAAAAACCAATGAAAAGACGCACGTAGGGTTTAAGGATCTCCTGTCTGTACCTATGGACATTCATGGAACCAGTGTCAAACACATGGATTGGTGTGCTGGTATCTTGCACGATCCCTGCCCAAACCATCAATCCTCCACCAGCATAATGGTCCTTTTCCATGATGTTACTGGGATGGTATCGGGTCTAGGCTCCCTCCATATGAATATTCACCGAGAATCAGGTTGTAGACTGAATCTGAACTTCTCTGTGAAGAGAACATTAGCCCATTGAATCTGTGTCCAGTATTGATGCTGTTTACACCATTTTACACGCTCTCTTTTGTAGGAAGGAGTGAGTGGGATGCAAATGGCGGGCTTCCTGGCATACAACCATCTGTCACCAAGCCTCTTGGCAACTGTCTTCCTTGAAACTATTGTCCCTGTGGCAGCAGCGAAGTGCCTAGACAGTTGTATCGTAGTAGACCTCCTCTGACGCTTGGCTGTAAGTAACAAATACTAGGCTTCATTGGGCGTTGTTGCTCTCGAACGACCTTGTCCTGGTTTTCTGGACACTATCCCACTGTTTTTAAACTGACTTCACAAATTTGAAACAACGCTTGCCGTTACATCCAATTCCCTAGCAATCTGAGCTTGGGACTGTCCTGCCTCAAGTCTACTCACAATTCTCCACCTCATATCTTCGTCTAAACGATGGTGTTAGTCCATTTCTCCGAAAAATCATCGAAAATCAATAAGATTATCCAAGAAACCCAATACAAATCACTACTGTGTTGTAGAGTGAAATGAGTTGAGCAGCTGGCTGGAGACTTTTATATCTCCTGCTGGCTTAGCAATGCCCACAAAAATACTTAAACTCATATCAGCGACGCCAGCGCTATAGTGCCATTATACAGCAATCAACTGTCCAGGTTTTATGTGAGATTTTCCAAGGAATGCGTGAAAATGCCTTCCATCTCATAATTTTGTCCACCAATATGTATGTGCGTGCGTGCGTGCATGGTGCCGCCATGACAGCGCGCCAAACCAGCGCCTCTAGCGGCCAAAGGACTGCAGCAGTTAGTTCAGACGATGCTACAGGAGAAGACGGTGTCAGCAGAAGACGTCTGTTGATCAAAAGACGAAAGACAAAGCTAATTTACTTTAAATGTTTTATGTCATTCCTGTGCTGTTTATCATCATGTATACGTCCGTTCATCATCTGTAACCTCATTACCAGAATACATTAGTTTAAAATCTACTGGTCATCTAATTGATTCAAACGCCTACAAAGAAGCCCCCACATAAATTTCAGAAGTGGGATAAAGATACAAAAAAAGTGGATAATTGAGATAATTATTTTATAATAATGGACAGTGACCGTGAACTACTGTAGGATTAAATTATTGTACAAGATCAGACGGATCTCAGACGAACGACGATCTTCTTTAAAAGAAAAAGGGGGTATGTATTGATTTCTTTATTTTGTTCAAAATGATTTTGAATGACATTAAAGTAGTAAACATTGCACTGAAGAATTACCGCGCAAAAAAAAAAAATACTCCATAAATTGCTGTTTGGAACTGACGGCGACCGAGGAAATCGAAAGCGATTGAAGGATTTCAGCGGATTCGTTTAAAAGATAGACAGCGAAGAATTTAATAAGAAGCTAGAAAATATTAACGATACATTTTCTTTGAATGAATTGATTACTGTTTGTAATTTGCTCCATATTTCATTTGATGGTTCGAAAGAAGAGATTTCAAAAAGAATTCTTTTTTTACTCTGTGACCTTGATGCTCTTGCAAAACAATGTTCTAACGAAGCTCCGTCTGATGAGTCAGACAGCGATCAACATTTGAAGGATATGAATTCATTGAATAAAAATAATAATATTCAGCTCGAAACAGGAAATGAAAAAACAAACGATTCTCCCATGCAATGTGCTGATATAAGAAATTATACATCTGCTCCAAGTAATATAAAAAAGAGTTATGATGTTGGATGTATTATTAATTCTAGTAGAAGTGGTGGTAACATTGATAGAAATCCTGTTATTTATAAATTATGCTGACATTGAAAATACAATAAACAAATTTAAAGCAGAACCAGATGAAAATGTAACTGTGTGGGTAAATAGTTTTGAAGATATTTCTGAATTGTTTGGTTTGTCGGAGTTACAAAAATTTGTTTTTGCTAAGCGTTCTCTTGGAGAAACGGCGGAATTGTTTGTTCGTACAGAACCAGGTTTAAATTCGTGGCTAAAACTAAAACAAGTCTTGCTTGATGAATTTTCTTTTGAGATAAATTCAGCTTATTTTCATGAGATGTTAAGTAAAAGGAAAATGAGGGATTCTGAATCTGCTTTAGGATACTTTTTAAAAATGAAAGAAATTAGCAGTTCGGGTAAAATTGAAGATTCTGCTTTAATGCATTATGTAATTAAAGGTATTAATGATAGGCATGAAAACAAAACTGTTTTATATGGTTGTAAAAGTTTATCAGAATTTAAAGAAAAGCTTAAGGTTTATGAAATAATAAAGAGTGATTTTGTTAAAAGTACCATTGTTTTCGATAAAACAAAAGCAAAATATGATTCCAATTATAGATTTACTTCTTCGGAAAGTAAAATCAAAGCATGAGTATAATGAGCGATTTCATGGTAGAAACGAAAACAAAGTAAGATTTAATGGTGGTTCTGAAAGAATGAAGTATAATGATTTTGAAAATCGTAAGAATAAAGTATGTTATAACTGTGGGGATCCAACACATTTATCAAGATTTTGTGTTCGTAAGGACAAGGGTTTTAAATGTTTTCGGTGCGGAGAATTTGGTCATAAAGCTGCTGAATGTCCAAAAGCAAATCCGAAACCAGAAGTTGCAAATTTAAAAGTTAACTTCCAACCAAAACTTAACAATAAGGTAATGGTTAATAATGTGAATTTTGACCCACTTATCGATACAGGAAGCCAAGCGACATTACTTCGTAAATCAATGTTTGATAAATTAAACATAGAAACATTGTCTCCATTAAACTCTACTTTAAGTGGATTTGGTAAATGCAAAGTAAATGCATTAGGTTATTTTAAAGGACACATTCAAATTGATGATTTCAAGTGCAATGCTGATGTATGTGTTGTTGAAAATGATGTTATGTCTTACGATGTTATTGTTGTTATTAGTGTTTCATGTGCTAATGCAAGGTGAAACACTAATAATTGAAGACGGAATTACGATTAAAAATAAATTTCAGTGTGTAGAAGAAAGTGATAAAATATCCGTCCTATCAATTGATGTAAACTCTAACGAATTTGAATTGAATATTGAACCTGAAGTTCCCAACATTATTAAAGATAAAGTAGTACAATTAGTTTCAAATTATAAACCGCATAAAACTAAAACGACAAGTGTTGAACTAAATATTTTGGTAAAAAGTAATGAACCTATATTTCATCAGCCTCGTAGATTGCCGTTTTCAGAAAAAGAAATTGTCCTTGCTCAGGTTGATGAATGGTTAGAAAACGGAATTGTTGAACCTAGTTCTTCAGAGTGCAGTAGCCCAGTCGTAATTGTTAGAAAAAAGAATGGAACTCCCCGCATTTGTATCGACTATAGAAGATTAAATAAAGAAATTGTGAAGGACAGATATCCCCTTCCTTTAATCGAAGATATTTTAGACAGATTGCATCACGCGTCTTTAGTACTATCGATCTCAAAAATGCTTTCTTTCATGTTGATGTTAATAAAGATAGTAGAAAATTTACATCATTCGTCACAAGTGAAGGCCAATATCAATTTCTTAAGGTTCCCTTTAGACTTTGCAATTCCCCGGCTGTGTTTCAGAGATACATTAATACTATTTTTCGACCTTTGATCAGTGATGGTATTATGTTGCCCTATATGGGTGACATCATAATTTTGTCTTCCTCATACGAAGAAGGTATCGAACGCTTCAAACGAGTTCTAAGTATTGCCAGTGAATATGGATTAGAGATTAACTTTAAGAAATCGCATTTCGCTTTAATCGCATTTCGCAATCGCTTTAAGAAATCACAATCGTTGAAGAAGGTAAAATTTTTCCTTCTACCCTAAAAACAAAAGCTGTGCTTAATTTTCCAGAGCCAATCAATTTAAAGCAAGTCCAAATTTTTCTAGGACTTACAGGTTACTTTCGAAAATTCATTCCAAATTATTCTGTTATTGCTAGACCATTAAGTGATCTATTGAAAAAGGAATGTAAATTTAAATTCGGGGAAAAGGAAGTGAGCTCTTTTAATCAGCTTAAATCATTGTTAGCTGCGAAACCTGTATTAAGAATATACAACCCCAATTATGAAACAGAACTGCATACTGATGCCAGTTTAGAAAGTTATGGTGCTATCCTAATGCAAAAATCTCCTAACGATCAATATTTTCACCCTACCTATTACATGAGTAAGAAAACTACAGATACTGAGAAATAATACTGCAGTTATGAACTGGAAGCACTTGCCGTCATAACAGCCATTAAAAAATTTCGTGTATATTTACCAGGAATTCGATTTAAAATCATTACTGACTGTTCCGCTCTAGAAAAAACAATGCAGAAGAAAGATTTGTCAACTCGTGTAGCTCGTTGGGCCTTGCTCCTACAGGAATTAGATTACATTATTGAGCATCGTTCAGGTACCCGTATGGCTCATGTTGATGCTTTAAGTAGATCTCCCATAAACGTATGTTGTATCTCAGTTGATAACATCTTACCAAGGTTGAAGGCAGCGCAAGACAATGATGATGCAATAAAAGCAAATAAAGAATTGTTAAGAGTCTCTAACTATGAAGATTATTGTGATAGAAATAGAATCCTATACAAATTTATTGAGGGTAAAGAATTGGTAGTTATACCCGATAGCATGCAGACAAAAATCATAAGGAATGTGCATGAGAAGGGTCACACTGGAATCAAATATACAGAGAAGTATCTTCAGGATTATTATTTCATTCCCAAACTGAGACAGAAAGTTGAGAATATCATATCAAATTGTGTCCATTGCATTCTTGTGAATCACAAAAGAGGAAAGAGGGAAGATTTGCTACATCCATTACATAAAAAAGACACGCCATTACATACGTGTCACATTGATCACCTAGGACCGTTGCAGAATACTCATAAAAATTATAAGCATGTTTTAGCAATCATTGACGCATTTACTAAGTTTGTGTAGATATATCCTACAAAAAGTACAACATCTCCAGATGTGATATCAAAGTTAGAAATTCATAAGTCTGTGTTTGGAAGTCCTTCTCAGATAATCTCGGATAGAGGAACAGCTTTTAGCTCTGATGAGTTTGCCGAATATTGTGCTAAAGAGAATATAAAACATCATTTAATAACTACTGTTTTGCCGAGAGCAAATGGACAAGTCGAACGCATAAATCAGACGATCATCTCTGTTCTCTCTAAGTTATCACTAAAAGATCCTGCAAAGTGGTATAAGTTCACTAACGAACTGCAACAGACTATAAATTCCACCTATCAACGAAGCATTGATACTACACCTATTGAATTACTTTTTGGTACTAAGATGAATGTTAGAAAACTTGACAAGCTTTAAGAAATGGTCGAAGCCGAATTTCAAGCACATTTTGAAGCTCAAAGAGAGGAGTTGAGAAAACACGCCAAGCAACAAATCTTCAAGATCCACGACGAAAACCGGAAGACGTACAACTTAAGAAGAAGAGAGTCGAAACAATCTTATAGAACTGGAGATTTTGTCGCCATCAAGCGAACACAGTTTGAACTAGGCTTGAAGCTAAAACCGAAATATCTGGGACCCTACCGGATCTCTAAAGCAAAAGGCGGAAATATGTATGACGTCACCAAAGAAGGAAGTCGCGAAGGACCCGTCTGTACTACAACGTGTGCTGAATATCTGAAACCCTGGTGTTGCTGAACATTAACTCGTCATTATAGTCCAGCAGAATGATGACTAAATTCCTAAATATTTGTTTTTCAGAGTTTGTCAATTTTCGATTTTTCTGTTTCTTTGTGTGTGTTTTAAATTTCAGTTTCGTCTGGAGGAGCAGCCGCGACCAGGGCGGTCGAGAATGTGGTGCCGCCATAACAACGCGCCAAAACCAGCGCCTCTAGCGGCCAAAGGACTGCAGCAGTTTATTCAGACGTTGCTACAGGAGAAGACGGTGTCAACAGAAGACGGCTGTTGATCAAAAGACGAAGCTAATTTACTTTAAATGTTTTATGTCATTCCTGTGCTGTTTATCATCATGTATATGTCCGTTCATCATCTGTAACCTCATTACCAGAATACATTAGTTTAAAATCTACTGGTCATCTCATTGATTCAAACGCCCACAAACACTCCCCCCCATG
>JAOUZG010031916.1:687120-702467 GCA_026289955.1 Argiope argentata | reverse complement strand
TATATATAATTTTTAATGTTTCTAATGGCAAATAAAGTTTTGGAGCCCGACTAGATTTTGAGATGAAAAAAAAAATCATCGTTTTTTTTTAAAGACTATCAGATGCGTAATCTGCGCATTGTCTCATGATTATTTCAAAACGATTTAAACTGGTTAATGACTTAAACTAATTAACAAAATTCGTAAGAATTCAGAGGAGGAATAACTTGGAAGTCAAGTTGTAACTTTAGTTGGCGATAAATTACCATATTCCACAGCCTTCTGCATTATTTTCCAATAACCCTAAAAGTGGAAAATTGATGCCTCAAAAGTGATAAATCGCTAATTTGTTGCCTATTTTAAAATTTCAAAATCTCAAACCAAAACAACTTCATGTTCTCACATGATAATAATAGTATTAATATTAAAACTTAAACAAAAATTATGTGATTAGCGTTCCACTATCATATTTGTTACAACTGATGTTACTATATGGACCTCTTCTAACTGAGTTTTCTCGACTTTTAGTTTCCTTTCTCATCAAAGCTTATATTTAAAACAAAATTTTAAAAAATTAAGCAAGCTGAGATACAGAGAAATGAACAAGATGTTTATTTATTTCGTATTCCCCCTGCTTTTCCTATTAATAACTCCTACTGGGAAGAGCTCCTGAGAAGCTTTTAGCACGGTGGTTGATTCTCTGCACACTGATGGGTGTATAAATGGCAGGTACCGATCACCTCTCATCGATAACGGAAAGTGCTTTCTATAGGAAGGATTGTACCGGGATCAGTGAAAGCCCTTGGGAATTCAACAATATCAATAGTTCTTAATAGAGTCATAAAGCAATATTTTATGAGCCATTGGGAATAGTATCCCAAATTAGTTTTTTTTTTATATTTCCTGATAAAGGCTGCACCCTTTCCTTTTAGAATCAAAATTATGGATCCTAAAACAGGCCTCAAAGGAGTGCTGAGGTTATCATTTTTAACTCTTTTATGCTTTCTACTATAATGAAAAGGAAAATAATATTGGTTTTCAATGCCTTTTTGTCACCCAAATGAACCTAAAATTTGACACAATGAGACTAGAATTTAAACCTCAATAACAATAACTTATGCTGAATTTCCCTTATCTAACTCGTTTCATTTTTAAGTTATCACATTTTCATGCTTACGAATGTACAGATCGAAAAATGGTTAAATTGCTTCAAAGTTTGAAACAGATATGTATTATTATATTATAAATATTAAAACTGTGCATCAAATTTGATTTATTTTCATCCTTGCATTTGATAGTTATTACGCACGCTTCAATCTAACAGATGTAGATACTTCATCTGAAAATATTTGGTCCAAAATTATATAGAATCCATAAATTTGGTGTAATGCTCATGTACCAGATTTAATATTTCAAGAATTTTTCTAAGAATCTCTTTGATATCGGCATCACAGGCATACATTAGGGTAAAAAAGTATTTTCTAGACTTAAAAATGTTTGAAACTAGAACATTCAGCACCATCTCGAATTCGAAACTTTTGACAATGAAAGAACTTTCTTTTGGTTACTTTATATGCAGAAAAATAAAAAGCAATTTTATAAAATTGGAAACGTATTCTTGGTATCGCAGCATTTTTTTCTCTGCACGCCTCATTTACAGGAAAACAAAAAGCGATTTTATAAAACTGGAACCATATTCAGTATATCGCAGCACTTTTTTTTCTCTGCACGCCTCATATGCGGGTAAAAAAAAAGGATTTTATATGGCTGGATTCATATTCAGGGTATTGTAACATTTTTTTCTCTGCACATCTTATATGCAAGAAAGCAAAAAGCGATTTTATAAAGCAGGTTCCATATTCATGGTATCGCAGCATTTTTTTTCTCTGCATACCTCATATACAAGAAAACAAAAAGCGATTTTATAAAAGAGTATTTATATAGTATCTCAACAATGTTTACTTTGCATACTTCATATGCTGGAAAATGAAAAGCGATTTTATTAAAACTGGATCCATAGTCATCGTATAACAGCAACCTTTTCTTTGCACATTTCTTATCCAAAAAATATAGAAAGATTTTATAAAAGCTGCATCTATATCCATTGTAACGCAACAACCTTTTAAAAGCACATAGTTTTTCTTTTTAGAAAATTAGGGAATCTCTGACAGCTTATAGAAGTTAAATGTAATATTACTTAACTTGTATACAAGCAAAATACATTATTGTTTCTATCTTAGTTTAGTTATATGAATGTCCAGTTATAAAGTAACAATAGGGCTATTTTAGGACGGACCCCGGGGTTTTGAACCGGGGTCAGATGAAGAGGACGGCACCTGAATTGGCCTCCCCTATCCACACTAGCGGGAAGGCGTTTAGGTCTGATAGATTTAACGTGCAACAGACTCCCTTACAAGAAGTTTCTTCGGTGAAACCGGGTCTGGAACCTGAAATCCTACGGCACACGAGCCGAGACCTTACCACAAGGCCACCACGGCCTCTATCTTTTCTGCCTTGTCAATGCGTTTCTACTCATCCATTAGTTACACTGGATCAAATTATTTTTGCACTTCCTTTTCTTTTTTTCTTGTTAATAGCTCTAATTAAAGACTGGATCGAAAAAGAAAAGATTATTTAAAAGAAATCATAAGAAGGTGAAAATATTTACACTTAGCACACTATACCATCATACAAAACCACCTTTACTGACAATAGTGCAACGAAGACAGGCAGCTGCGAGAAAATTTAATCAATCATAAGTACAAGAATTGATATTAAGATTGAATACATATAGTAAAGCATGTATATAACTTGTTCAATTATTACATTTACATATTAGTTGCGATTACTCGATAAACAAAGCCAAATCCGAATTTGATTAAAGAGTAGATTTAAATATTACGTTAAGTCATTAATCCAAAATAATGATTCATTGTTTCACATCATATAAGCCGGCTTTCTGGCACAGAGGTAGCGCGTCTTTCTCGTGTTCTGGGAGTCCCGGGTTTGAATCCCAGTTCGGGCATGGTTGTTCTTCTGTGTGCTATCTGTAAGGTGTGTGAATGTGCCCCCCCCTGTAAAAAGGGGCTGTGCAAACGACTGTAGTGAGTGTGTAACTAAGCCGTACTCTTGGCTCTAGGTGGCGATACTTCAAAAATAAGAGACGCTCCTTTCGGCTTAAAGCTGCTGCTGCATCAGTAGGGGGCAAGTGCCATAAGTAACAACACCAACAACATATAGTGAAGTATGAGAAATACTATGTCTATAAAAAGGAAAGCAATTTATATCATAATCTTATTGTTGAAATTCCTAATTCATATAGTGAAATTAGTTTTCCATTTATGAGTCTAAATAAAATCATTAACATAATTTAAAGTCAAAAGATCTCATTCTTAGAAAAAAATCTTACATTGATCTTATAATCAAAGTCACCCAAGATTTAAAAAACCATCGAGGCATTAGTATAGTTACGTTTATTCTTTTTTTTTTAAATTACATTAACACTTAAGTTACTGTGTCTTAATTTTCAAAATTATCAAATCTCCCCTGAACCACACAGAGAGGGAATGTAATTAAAAACTGCACACAAGCTCCAGTGTGGATTCAAATTTCTTTGGGTACAAATCTATCCCTCAAAAAAAATCAAGGAAAAAAAACGTGGATCAAATCCCAGAAAACCGAACTCCCTGGGATAGAAGACACAGCCCGGTTACTCCTTTTCTAAATCCTTTCACCGAAAGCGCATTTCCGGAAAAACAGAGCAGGGCAAGGGCGCAGCACGTATTTAAGTAGGAACTTAATTGGGCCCAAATCCCCCCTCTTCCACCAGTATTAGCATCGAATTTTCTCCGGTCGCCCCATCACTGCTAACGCGCTTTGGATCTGATTTTGGGCCCTTAAACCCTTTGCTCACTCTGGGGAGATTTGGGTCGGATTAATGAGGGGAGCAGATTCGGCGATTTCCTTTTTCGACCCGGGGATGAGGGGTTGGAGAGCTAGTCCGTGTGTTTTAGGGGTTTATTGGATTTTGATAACCATCTTACACCGAAATGGGCCCTTTAAAGGGTTGGCATGTTTCACTTCTAAGGAAAGTACGAATGAATTAAGAAAAAAAGTGGTGAAGAGGATGATTATAACAACAAGAAATTGAGCAGTAATTTTATTAAATATCTTACGAAATTGTGCGAGAAAATGTGAATATATCATTTGTTTTTGAATCGAAGGAAATGCACGGAAAATGCTGATACATAACCCTTTGCTCTCCGAGAAGCAACATTATTCACCTAATACAAAGATTTGTTTATTGCTATGAAAAATAAATATACATAATTCTTTTAAGTGAAATTTTTTTGAAAGAATAAATCAGCATCTCTTAACCATTATGTATGCCTTTTTAACAATTAAATGCAAAAAATAAATAAGTAAATCGTCAAGAGGATGCACCTTCTTGAATGGTGAGTCAGAGGCACCATCAGAGTGCAAATGGTTAAGATAAAACCATGCTCAAATATTTAATTGATTAATCCTATATGTTAGAAGTAATAATGGTTTTTTTCAAACTTTATTATTTCTCCACTCATTTTTTTAACTGCTAGGTTTATTGGGATTTATTTAAGCATGCTACTTCAGAACTATTTCGGTATAAACGTTTCAGATAGAATAACAATATATTTCTTAAATAATAGTCAAAATAATTTATTAAAACTATACAATGTATTATACTTATTTAAGTTTTAATATTTGGGGAAAATATCTACTTCCTTTAGGAGTTTGAACATATTAAGAAATCTCCTTTCGCTTAAAAAAATAAAAAGATAAAAGTTTTTAAAGAGATATGCTTAAAATAAAGTCTAGTAAAGATAGATACTAAACTTTGTATATACTTTTAGATGTAAAGTCTTTGTAGTTGCTTACGGCAAAGAAATATAAAGAATTACTCAAACTGAATAATTTAAACATGATTTTAGATGGTTGAATATCATTGTCTTAGAACAAATCAAAAATACATAAACACGAAAATGCCTTTTGCAAAAAATAAGAAAATAAAAATCAATATTTGCTTCAAAACTCTTTTTTTTTTAATAATAGCTATCAATTATTTTTATCGTTGCATTATTTTTTTTTATTTATGGCAAACAATGATAACTATCATTGTTTTATATTTTTTTAAAAATTCATTGTTAAGTGATTAAAAATTTACAGGATCTAGTTTTGTAAATTTTAAATCGATTTTCTATCAATGTTTGTAACTTTTATTCTGAATTTCCTGAATGCTTCAGAGTTCTTTTTATTGGCATACTTGCAAGGTTCTTTTCCGTTCGATTTTAACCACGTTAAGGGGGGGGGGGGGAATTAATAAAATCAATATTTAAAGAGGTTTTTAAAAAATAATGTTCTATTTTAAAGTCGCATGAAAACTGTTCTCTGATGGACTTGCCCTTTTTAATTCTGGTAAAACAATAAGGAAAGTGTTTGAGCTGTTACTTGGACTTCTTTAAATTTTGGTATCATACTGATTGTTTTGGTACCAAACTGCACCACATTTTGGTATCAAGAGGATTTGAGAGCTGGCAGGTACCAAGAGAATCAAGTTCGGAAATTTAGTTCTACAGTTGTATAACTAATTTCCCTAACTTGAGTGGAAACCAAGATTTTGTACCAGAATATCAGAGTCAGGAAATCAACCCACAGCGTCGATTATACTACAATAAATATTCTTTATCAGGTATGTATAGTTCTTGTAACAAGTAAAATATGAAATAGACATTTAATACGATGATAGTATTTTACGGAATCAGAAATATGAGCTAGTTTTAGACGGAAAACACTTGGGAAAAATGGACTATTTTAAGTCCATAGACAGAAAATATTTGTCCTAAAAACCCAAAATAGTGCCAAGACGGAAGTTAATGCGATTGATTAAATAAAGAACTCGCATTTCGCATTTTTCACGAGCAAAAAGAAGGTAAATTACTCGAAACGGCGCCTTCTATCAGTATGCTTTGATTTAAAAACTTAAATAACTCTTAATTCATCCTCGTTGTCGAATATCACTCTTTTCCCAAAATAGGTGGAAAGGTGCATTTATTTGGGCTGTCGCAGCCAAGTCCTGCCGTCTTTACCCTATCATCTTCTTAATCCCTCTCTACAAACCTCCGCGTCACACAACACCTGCAATTTGGGTCCAACAACAAGCCGGGAGCTTGTGTGATTGGACGCTAAAGAGCTGCCAGTAACACAAACCTCAAATCATGACTCCGCTGCGGCTCATGAGCGAACTCTTAACGAGGCTTCGTTAACTGGGCTCGCTTTGAAGGCAGCCTCTCATTAGGAAGACAGGAGTAAGACGATACCCGGGAGCTCCGAGCGACCATTATCTTGCTCAACGGGTTGCCAGAAACACGGAAGATCAATGTCACCAGCGCGCCTTTTTGCACCCGCGAACCGGCCAGGAATGCCGCCGTGCCGACGAATATGAATAACCTACGAATTCACTGGGTATTCGAGGAAATTCGAAGCATAACTTTTATTTCACTTTCGTTAATTCTAGGGAATAGTTATTTGATTGTCGACAAACGATCTGAAAATGAAGAAATTTGAAAAAGAAATATCGCCTGATTTTTATGTACAAGTCAACGGTAGGATGAAAATTAAACAGAAAAGAAAATTATTTATTTGAAACGTTTAAGTATTAGTTACAGCAAAAATCAAAATTTAAAAAATTTTCACATTTGTTGAACTTTTTCCCTCCCCCCCCCCGATCAAAAATCGCTGCAAATCAAGCAAAGAAGGATGTAGTTAATTTAGAATGATCATAATTCTTATATTTTGAAGAATAAACGAAAATCGAAATTTGAGGAAAAAATTGTACTTGTTGATTTTAAAAAAATAAAAGCAGACATAAAAAATATATGCATAATGGTGAGGCCCGAATTAATAAAGAAAGTAGTTAACTGCGTAGGGATCTATCAGAATTGTTAAGGCCAAAGATCTCCATTTTTTTTTTTTGCAATAATTTTGATTAAATTAAATTTATAACGATCGTGCATTAGTACTTATTCAAAGAAAATCGCAATTTCCCAAATTTTGAAACACTGTTCAAGCATCATTCTTAATAATTAACTTTTACAAGTGATTTTATAGCATCGTTTTAGAATTCTAACAAAACATTTGCTTTGCATTTATATAATGTCCGAACAAGTGAAATGTTACAGTAGTAAATAATTATTGAAAAAATTATATTAACCACTTAACTGTTTTGCCCGTATGCCGTGCGTGCATCGATTTATCGAAGTTTGATAGTTGTAAGCAAAAAATAAAGCATTCATAACGATTATAATTCAATATTAAAATTACTTCGAAAACATAGATAAGCTAAGTATTCAATGGATTTCCATTTGAAACAAAATAAGAAAATATTCCCATAATAGAAGGAGTCATATTATCGAGAAAAAAGGTAAAAGAAAATAAAACAGTTAAGGGGTTAAGGAATATTAAAAGCCCTTTCTTCACAGTAATTCATTTATATTTTTCATAAATAAACAATTTTCCCCTCGTCACAAGACACCAAAATATTAATATAAATTTAACATTGTTTCGTTTTGTTTTTGGTATTCTTTTTATGTAATTTTCATTATCTTTAGTGAAAAATAATAAATTTAAAAAGAAAAAAATTAAATATAAAAAAAATTAAAATTGTAATAAAATTTTTAAAAAAATTCCTCATGTTCTTTATGCAGTTTATAATTATTTTTCTTTCTATATTAGATTAAATGAGAAATTTCTACTTAATCTCTTTCAATGTACCGTTGACATCAAAAATGATTTACTTTTCTTGAGTAGTTCACACATTAACGATTTTAAGGGCATTTTATCTCTCTCTTGGTAAATATTTGCTCAAAAGAGACGTTTTTTTTAGTACTCAAGCTGTAATTTATAAAAAGTGACAAAACCAAAAACATAATCTTTAATGTGTTACTATATTCAGAGGTGGATTTTCAACTTAGCTACTGCCTATCAATTACTAAGTCAATTAAACACTATCTTTCACTAGTTGCCAAATTAATAATTTTTTAAAAATTATAAATTTTTTGAATGACAAAAGTATTGAGACAATATTAATACTTTGACATGCATAATTGATCAGACTCTCATATTTTTCGTTAGGCTCAGTATGTGATTAACAGGTTTATAAAATCCAACATGTTCTTAAATAATGTTGTGTACGAATATGAGTTCCGTGAGTCATAATAAATGAAAAAACAAATACATACATACCCTTGAACCAGCGCGAATTCAACATTCAAGGAACCCAGTGTTGTATTATCTCAAGATAATATTTTATTGCGCTACCAGCGAATCTATGACTGTGCTTTCTGAAAAGAAAATAGCTCTAAAAAACGAAGACTAAAATATAGCGACAAGTTCAAGAGAAATAAGCAGCCGTTTTCAAGCTTCAATTGCGCAATAAATATTTTATAAAAGCATAATTTTTAAACTCAATTCAAAACACGTTCAAATTACAGTTATTAGATTACAGTTGATAAAACTAATACTAAATAAAAATAGCTAAAAATGAAACCCATGTTAACTTTTCAATTTTAGAACATTGTTTGAATCTTAGGTCGGAGAATAGGTTTTCAGCTTACAATTCAATTTATTCAAAATTCTTATTAGAATTGCTTTTATATTACAAAATATTATTCTATATCTTATACTTCTGTTATTAAATTGTATCGGGTCAAATCACGTGACACCTGAGTCACATGATATTGAACACATGATTTAAAACTTAAGTGAAGTCTGCTTAATCCTTGTCTTTGATTTGTAATGGCGGATCCCGCTTAGGTAAACAAGGCAACTGCCTAGATTATCCAGGCTAAGAGGTTGTCTCAAGAATGTAGATTAAAATTTTATTTTTTCTTGTTCACAAAAAAAATATTTTTGTAAAAAATCACCAATTATTTGAATAAAATGTTGGAATAATATTAATATATATCAAAAAATAATTGACCAGGATGCAATGGACTTCATTACATTCAATTTGATTGTTAGAATATTTATTTAAAAATGAGCGTTTATTTCAATAATGTTGTGTGTAAATGTAGTTGATTTACGATCTGAATTCATAATAAACTTGTAAAAATAAGTACTTTTTCATTTAAAGGTAGAAATATAAAAATATTAACCTAAAAGAAGATGTTAGAAATATGATAAAATGTTAAGGTAAATTGTTCATCTTATTAAAAGCGAGCCTCATAATGTGCACTATAAAAAGTCATGAAATAGTATGTTCACATGTTCATGAATTAACAACAATGTTTTGAATGAAACTAAATGATATATGGACTTTTAAATGTTATCATTAAGAACTTCTAAAGTTCTTTTGATTCAAGAACACTCATTTGAACCATTCTTTGAAATGAAAGTGGTAAAAAGCTTCCAACATTGCTCTTTTTTTTATATCGCCTTGCCAATAAAAGCGAAAACCAGCCAAATCTGGCGTCCTTCTCCGTCTGAAAAACATCCTTAAACAATCCGTACCATTTTAAAGAATTGGCCGAAGCGAATATACATTATTATGCGCCATCCTCCGAGTAACTGAACACCTAACGTCATCAACCTTTTATTTAATCCGTGCCCATTAAAAGGCTGAGTAGCGAGGCGGAAGTGAAAAAGCTCGCCACAAATATAACAAATAAGAAACGGGAAGAACAAACATGTAACTCGAAAAAACGATTTATTACCAGGCTTGGTGCTGGTGCAGATCTGAAAATTTTAATGATGTTGAAATATGATATACGCTTAACAAAAGGGCTCAAAATAATGGCGAATTACGTCTTATTCATAAATGCTGTGCATTTTAATATTTTTTTTTCTTTATTTATTTTTTATTTTGTTTTTTATTTTTGAAACGACTGTTCAAAAATGAATCTTCTGCATTCGTCTTTTCTGCTTTATTTTTTCGAATCATAGTATTATTATGGGATTGCAGATGTAACTTTTTTTTTATTTCAGCTGCTGGCAAGTTCTTTAAAATTTGAATGATGATATAAAGTGGTTTTCTAGCTCGTCTTTCTTTTAAAAAAAATAAGTTGCTTTTTTTTTTACTCTCTCTCTCTCTTTTTAGAAAATGGTTTGGCATCAGGCACTTTGTTATTGATGTTTATCCGATTTTTGAATATCTTCAGTTCCAGTTTTTCTCAAAGATATGGTGGGTGTTTTTTCTACTGTTTCTACAAACCACGGATTTTTTTCTCAGGTATAATTTCAACCATCATTTTTTTTTTTTTGAAAATAAAAGGACGCTTTTAAATCACTTTATTTTCTAAAGATGGCTCACATTTTTCTGTCTATAAAATTTCCACATTATCATCTTTTATAAATGCGTAACTGATCTTTATTTAAAATCGATGCACATACACCATAGGGGAAAAAATTACCTAAACGATGCCAGCCATTATATTAAATACAAAGCATTTTTTATTTAAAGTTTGATTTAGTGCCAAAAATTTATACTGTCTTTATTATAAATACTCCGTAGATCTGATTAAACAAACAAATTAAAATCATAAGCTCTTTTTTTTAATTGGAGGTGAACTGATAATTACTGCAATAGGTGTTGAAAAACTTTAAAAGCATTAGCAAATGCATGTAAATATTAAAGATATTGATTTTTAGTTTTAGTTTCATAGAAGGTGGCATCATTTTGGAGGGTTTTTTTTAATTGGGCATCTGAAGAGTTCAAGAAAGTAAAAATTTAAAAGAGTTAAGAAAATAAAAATTAGTCATATAAAGATTAAAGCAACTGGTTTTGATTTTTAATTTTGTAAAAGTTAATATCACTTTTGAAATTGTGCTAATTAGGCATCCGACAAACTTAAGAAAAGAAAAGTTTCAGATCATTAACAAAGGCACAAAAAGATTAAAATATTTCATTTTGATTTTTAATTTCACTTTGGAGGAAATATCACTTTCAAATTTTATAAATTAGACATTTGCCGGGCCTAAGAAAGGAAAAAAAAACACCTTTACACAGGAAATGCACATAAAGATTAACACAATTGATTTTGATTTTTAATTTCACAGTAGGTGATATCACTTTGGATTTTCATAAATTAAGCACATGATGAAGTATCAAATGGTAACCTTGTACAACATATGAATTCAGAAACTAAACTCAAAAATCTGAAAGCTCCCTCAAAAGCCTCGATATTTTCTCGCAATATTTTCAGAGGAATCAGATTTTACAGGCTTTCATTTAAAGGGCTATGCAGTTTAATGTACTCAAATTGGAATGAAATATTCATTAAATGTCGTGGCTGAATGGTCTACAAGACAACAGTCTTCGCAAAATTTGATTTTTTTCATCATTATTTTATTAAGAGGGATAATAAAACCAACTCATCTGAAAGTGACAATCTGATAAATGTTCCAGCAGATGATTACTTTCAGAGGGCAAAGCGAATAGCTCACTGAAGTATCTAAACTATTACTAGAACGATTATTATCACAAAATGTTTTATTATTTAAGTTGGTTGTTTGATGATTTCGAAAAAAACTCTGTTTTTCATTTCTTGCACGGTAACGCGAAACATTTTATTGCTCTTTAAGTTACAACTTTTTTCCCCTTAATTGACTGCAGTTGAAAATTATAAGAGCCCTACATTCAAATGACTTTCGAACAAGTTTTTAAATGGTCATTTGATTCTGAATATGAATTCTTGTTGCCTTAAATGTTTGAAGCCAAAATTTGAATCTGGAGTCGTTATTATTTTAAAAATAAAAAGTTTTCCAGGAAATAGTCGGCGTTTGCTTGAAAACCCTCTAATGCACATTTTAGTTATAATAAATGTATATGTCCATATTACAAAAATAAGGTTTGATTATCCGACTACAGCAGAGTTTATATGCTCTCCAATCGTTATTCTCTTTTTTTCCATACTTAACAATTCTGCTTAAGTTCTTACATTTCCCATTCTAATTATTTTTTAATTAGTAGTATCTACTTAAACAATTAGAAAACATTTTTATTTCAAGTAAGGGAGATAAGAAAACGGTCACCGTTTTTTTTCTGTGCACGAATTTCTAATCTTCAAATTCTGCTTTTTGTCATTTGACATCTAATGAATTCGTTTTCCTGGCGAAATCCATTATGCAGAGAACTTAATATTAACATCATTATTTAATACAATAACTGTAATCTTTAATCTTAGCAATATTTAAATGATAACGCACCGCACCATTGAAAATTGATTAATTATTAGGAAAACAGAAAGGACAAAAGTGAATCAAAATCCAACAATAACTAGTTGAGCAACAGTATATTATTCGTCTGAACTTTATTGAGATTGGCAGTAACCCATTTGTGTCTGAGTTTTCTTGTTGTATATAATCTTTAAAATCGTGAATAACGTGAGCCCCGCTGATTGCACTAACAACCACATTACAAGGAGTTTCATCGTCACTAAAAATGTCCATAAAAAGTCAGATATTTCCAGGAAAGTTAAGAAAGCTTCCCCTTTGTTAATTATCGTTTAACCATTGATGCTATTTTTTGAGGGTAATTGAAATCACCTGTTCAACACAAAGTTGTCCCCTTTTCTCCACCCATGAATTGTCTGATATAGTGAAATTTGATATATTGTTACGTTTTTAGCGTAGCGGGTTCGGATTGAATGGACTTTACTTGAGGCCAGCACAAACAAATTTATTTACAGCTATTTACAGAATGACTTGATAAAGTCAAACTTCGTATAAACACAATCCAGCAGTCAACAGTCACTTACAGCCTAAATGCAAGCCTTACGCACAATAAACACAGACTGCAAAACAGCTATCGTATAGCACAGCAAACAGTAAATCACAACGAGCTCAATAATACAACGTTAACAGCAAACGTAAACACAGCTCACTAATAACAAGCGAGAAAAGTAATCCTCTAGTCAAGCGAATCCCTTCCCTTCTGAGAGGGAATCCTTCTGCAGCCCTCCCTTATATAGACGGGAGAAGGAGACGCAAAGCTTCGGAAATCACCACGAGTGATCAAGCGGGTACCAGACTATTCCTTTCACCAAACCAACCCGACTGGCGCCAAGCTTTTCGACACCGTCGTCAATCGCTCTCCCTTCGGCGTGTTTCAGCGGTGTTCGCCTGCTTGTAACAATATATTTGCTGTTCTTACAAGAGTTCATTGACAGCAAAATTCCTTCTTGCCTGCAGAACATCTATATTTTTTCTCTCGGTTTATATCTATGCAATAATTCTAGAACTAAAATAGTGAAATTGCATAAAAAACTGCTCTCCCCTTTTCTACAGTTCAGTTCACTTATATTACCCCCCCCCCTTTTAAAGTAACACTATAACTATTTTGGAACTGTCCTCGTAATTTCTGAACTCGGTTAGATAACGAGGACGACATCTGAGACGAACCTGAGCTTTTGTGATATCATAATAAACTTTTATGGCTTATAAGTGGTGTGTGAAAAATGTCTCCATTGAATGGAAATTGTCTCCATCATAGAAAAACTAAAGTAGTACCCGTTCTGCTTCTGACTCAAATGCAGCTGTTCGTTGTTAAATCCAATTGATCCATTGCTCTCTTGTTTTGATGAATGGTTACCATCTTCCTTGCTCCCTGAATTTAAACTCCTGTGACCATGATTATTTCCAAAATGGCTCTGAATGGAAGGAAATATTTTACGGTGTCAATACCAAAAAATACCAAATATTCCTAAAGTGATTGGTAGTTTCGCCAGATTTACAAGCAAAAACTGCTTAAACTTTGTCAAACTACTCTTCAGTTCAGAAACGAGCATTATTGCGAAATTATTTCACAAGGGAATATAATTTAAATGTAATTTTTTTTTCTGAATAACCGAATATTTTAATTGTATTTTGGAAAATATAGACATGTCTTTTTTTTCTTTCAATAAACAACTTCTAATTTTTAAAAAACTAATTTATATCACCCCTTTGTGATTCTCTTTCCATTACCACTGGACATCTATTTTTGTTGAAAAGATCCACTATTCATTGCTCCTGAATATGTTTCTTCGGTATAATGAAACTTGTTTCTAAATTTCTTTTACATTCCAATTCTTATTTCTAATATTGGGGAAATTTTTAAGCTCATTTAATAGCATTCTAATAAAATCAATGGGCCTTAAAGGATTAAAATATATTAGTTTCCACTGAATCCACGTAAACATTAAACCAGATCCAAAATATAACGAACTAGGAAAAATGAAGAAAAAAAATTAAAAAAGCAAAATGAGTCTTGAATTGGGGAAAGGTCCGCACATCACAACCAAAATTTGCTTCTTCTTCTGATGTACAACCGACCACCCCGCCACCACTGAACGTAGCAGTATCGATAGGATTTGTTAGGGTCGACTGTGGTCTTTAGCATTGTCCTTCCTTACATCGACCGAATTTATGAAACTGATATTCTCTTCAAGGTATTTGGCCCTAAAGGGGTCAATTACTATCCTCCTCTTCCTCCACAAACTTTCAAACAGTTGGCGAAAAACTGACAATTTTCGACATCATGTCCTTCAGAGTCCTAAGATTACCTGGTACCGTCAGAATTGAGCTCAATTCATTATTTTCAACTTTCTATGCTCGGAGATTTCTGTGATTTTCTTTAAATAGTGGCCAACAGTACCGATTCCTCCACAAATGCATTTATTTTCCTGCAGTCTTCCAAATCTTTGGAAATATGCAGGGAATCTCCCATGTCCTGATATAATTTGGAATATCACAATCACAATTTGCTGTGCACTAAACTTAATAAGTATCAAAGTAACTCAACCACCACCGCTAAATTAAATGGAAAGAATCTGTTCGCTTTACTTTGTATTATTGCATAACTATTAAAGAATATTCAGGTTTTAATCCTTCTGGGGTACCCAGAAATCAAGCTCCAGGTTGAATATTTCATATTTATTGATTATATTTTCTGTTTTCTATGTTTTTGTTATAATTCCTCAAACTCTTAAGGTAGAGTCATAGCCAAACATTTTTTTTTTAAACAACGAGGGATAAAGCGAGCTTTTAAAGTAATTTCAAAAGACATATCCCTTTTCGAAAAATCATCACCTGTCATTCTTTGACTTCCAAATCGTTGAAAACAATTTGTACAAAATGCTGGCAGCAACAAAGGAAGACTATAATTGTTTGAAACTATTAATAATGCTAATTTGGCTACAATTTATGCAATATTAAATATGTATTTTATCGATTAAAGCCAATAAACATGTTATTTTTGAACGATGCTACTATTCTCTAACTTGGCGGGGTGGACGGTTTTACACAAAAAAGTACAGGTCTAACATTTACTCTAATATATATATATATATATATATATA
>JAOUZG010031916.1:661792-686720 GCA_026289955.1 Argiope argentata | reverse complement strand
TTCAAATTTTCAATCGTTAATAAAATACTTTGCATTCATCCAATCAAGATCAAGTACTTTTTTTTAAACTTGTAGTGGATGACATTTGATGTTAATAGAGTTTTATAAAATATTCATTCATTCATTTTTTATTGATTCATTAAAAACTTATTTTCTCGCGTTTATAGTAGCTCTTTATAGTAGTTTTAATTGCTCTTTCGGAATACCCTGGATAGGGCGTCGGATTCGCATCCCTTGTGCTGCGAGTTCGGACTTGGTCACAAAGTTCTCCATGTTCGAGTGTTATACCACTGGGGGTACAACAACAAATGTTATCCTTATTCGGGGGCTCAGGGTTCCGTATCCTTGGAAGTTATTGCACCCCTCCTTCCGTTGTAAAGCGGAACAAGAGAACGAAACATGTAATTATTCAATAAAAAGTAACTAAAATAAAAAATTTCCGAACTTTCTAAATTTTTTTGAATATCCAAAATAGGAAGTGATTTTAAAAAATTGTTTTTTATATTACATATTTTTGCTTACATTTATAATAATAATAACATCTATAATAACTTTTGTTTATCTATTTTTATATACATTAGTGCTATTTTGTAATTTGGGCTTTGCAATAACCTATCATTTCGTTGAAAGAAGAGCTGTATAATTAAGTTAATCAGAATAAAAGGTCTTCTGTAAATAAAATATAGAAATATATAAAATACAAATGTATGATTAATATCGTTTATCCTTAACGAAAAAGCCTCGTACTTTTTTTTCTTCCCCGTTACAAAGTAGTCCCAGGGGTGCGCAGTGTGACAAGTGCGCATGCAATCATAAAGCCTCATAATTGCGTAATTCATCGTCCCACAAATGAGGAAATGAGAAACCCCGATTTCAGGAAACAAAATGAAAACGCTCAGTTTTTACTTTCCTCCTCACTCCTTGATCTCCGCACCTCCCATTTCCGGCCTCCTCCGGGCTCACGAACAAACGCCGGCCGCTTTGCTTCATTCATTAGCAAAAATAATTATTTTGCTTGTACACAAATCCATTAAAGTCGTAGACAGAAGTTAAGGAAGTCATCAAGCCGTCTCTCAAAACAGAAACAAACGCGCCTTCGTGCATTTTATCTTCCGCAAGCCCCCTTTTTTTTCGCAAGAACACATTTTAATAGCTTTTGTGTTCTCGGAACGATTACGAGAGAATTAATCATTTGTGGTTAATAGCTTAGTTTTATTGTATGCATGAGCGGAAATTGCAACAAAATAAAGCGTTCTCAATGAAAGAACGAATGTTTAGCATGTTGTTTCGATTACAATATTATTACTTTGAAGCGACAGCAAAAATTGATTTATACAAAACGTCAAAAATTGAAGAACTAGTTTTAGAAATTCGCAATTCTAACTAAAATGATTTTTTCTTGTCAAACCAGCTTAAAGGGTTTTTCTAAAACTTTCTCGCATGTTCTTTGTTATAGGTGTCATTCCAGAGAAGCCTTCCGGGCGATGGTGTAAAACAGTTACGAAATATTAACTTTTGGCGCAAATTTAGAATTTCGACAGATACTTTCCTGTCATTCTTGGCGAGTTTTTTGGGCGATTAATACAATGCAAAAAAGAAAATTTTTTAAACACGTTTTTCTCAACTAATTAAAACCAAAAGTTGATACAAAACTGTATTTGTAATTCTGTACTCAATTTATTGTTTTTACTAAAGGCACTTGCCATGAAAAAGCTTGCTGACGCAGTCAGCGACTGTAAGCCGAAATAAACGTCTCTGGTTTCAAGTAGCGCCAACAAGGGTACGTCTTAGTAAATCATATTACGTAATAAAAAGTACGTAAAAGTAAATCACATTTAATTGCACAGTACCTTTTTACAGGAGGACGCATTCATACATCTCATGGAAAGTACACAGAAGAACAACCATGCCTTCATCAGGATTCTAACGCGGGGCACCCAGATCACGGAGGAAAGGTGAGCGAGCTGATTGCCGTCAGCCATTTTAAGCCGAATGAGCGCCTGTTGTTTTTCAAGTATCACCAACTAGGGCCAAGAGAACGACTAAGCTAGACACTCATCACATTCGCTTGCAACAGTCCCCTTTTTACAGGGAGGTACATTCACCTGCCTCACAGATAGTAAACAGAACAACCATGCAGGAACCGGGACATCCAGATCACGAGGAAGTCGTGTTACCTCTGTGTCAGGATGCAGACTTTTCTTTTTCTGCAAATATTGACTATTTTCTGCTGGTGTTTAAGTTCTGATCAATTACTATGGCTATCATTAATATTCATCCCAATAAATAGGCTATTCTAATTCTTGAAGAATTTTTTTTCCACATTTCCAGCAATAGCACCCGAACTCACGACGGGCCTCCTGGAATATTTTTTCTGTATACTTCAGTTTTGTTTTAACAAAAATAAAACATTGTAACATAAAATGAATGGGAGATATTAAGCTACTAACAATATTGTTACTTTACTTTATTAGTACTATTTGAACGAGAAACTGATAAACCTATAATCAAAGAATTATTATTAATAATATTTGAGAAAGCAAAAAGATTTTTTTTGACGTTGTATAGTTTAAAAGATTTAAGAATTTCTTAATTACGAATAATTAAAAAGTACTTAATTGTTCATATTTTCCAAATGTCTTTCCATTTGTCTTTTTTTCCAAATCTTTAATACTTGTTATTTCTCTGTGTCTTTTTTTACCTAATTTTTTTAACGTATTGATTTCTTTAAGAGAGACATTTTTTTTTTTGTAATAAATTATGTTTCAAATACGATTATGTTTCTTTTTTTTTTCAAGTGCAGAGCATATACTTTAAAATGTCGAAAATGCAGTGTGTCTCGTGTTTTTAAAATAATGGATGATTTTTACATTATCGTTAAATTTCATTTGTTCCAGTGAAATTATATTTATCATCAACATGTTATATTGTATTTATAACCCCGAAATGCTGGTCATTCATCTAAATAGTATTGTAATTTGTTGTAGAAAGAATTTCTTAACTGTGCTGCCATCTTTCCACAAGTATAGCAATTATTTAAAACTATAGTTGTATGTAACACCAATAGATGGCGACATTAACAATAACAAGCAGCTTTAATGAACTTATAACATTAAATAAAAAATAAGATGGTAAATAACTTTAAAATAATACAAAATTGTTTAATACAAAATATTCATTCAATGATTGCATCAATATATCTTAATACAATCTACATGAAGGTTTCAGTAAAACAATATAGTTGTTATGTTCTTTTCTAAATAATAAGAGTTTTCACAAGTATCACAATATTTTTCAGAATGTTTATAATTCTATCGGAATTTTAAAAAAGAGAAAAAGAAACGTGTTTATTTATTTCCAAAAAAATAAATTCATGGTTGTTTTGTTTTGTCATTGATCTAAAAGCAATTTATAAGAATTTGTTTCTGAATTCGAAGCATTCGGATTGTTGGATTGCCCATTGGATTTTTCCTATCCGCGTTTCTTCTTATATCAAATAAAAATTTTCAGATAATTTTACTGAAATTGGCTGTATTTTTAACAGATTTTTAAATAATTGTTAAAATAATGGATGACTTAAAAAGGCATTATAAAAATTTATGTATAAAACAAGACTTTATTTTACGTGAATTTTAAGCTGTTTAGTATAGGAGAGAAATCATTCTTGTAGTGATAATAATATGAATTTCAACAGAAGATTTAAAGATGACCCGATATTGTGAAGCTGATCATAAGTGTAATGGATTACCATCCTCAAAGACTTCGAGATCTTACGTTAGTATTTTGTATAAGATGAGAAGGAAAATAATCCACATAAAACTGACTCATTTCGGTGAATAGCTTTTCAAAAAAAAAAATTGATGTTTTCTGATTGTTCAAATAGTATTTATTAAAATAACAGCTGATTATATCTCCTAAAATTCTTAAAGTAGTGATGTAGAAAGGGTAATGGGTGATTGAATAATGAATTATTGTAATAATTATTATTTACCTTTTGGATGTAAATGTCCTAGAGTTTTATCTCCATAATTCCTTGAGATCATAGAAATGAAACAAAATATACTAAAGCATTGAAAGCTAACATAACATAGAAAATTCATAAAGCATAGCATAGAAAGAAAATATTCTAAATGCCCTAAAGGGAACAAGATTATTATTAAGGAGATATTTTACATACGAAAAAATTTGGTGTTATCTACAAAGTTTTTAAAAAAATTTTGTTAATTAATGAAGTTCTCATTTGAATTAATTAATGAAGTCGTCATATGAATTAATTAATGATGTCATAATATGAATTAATTACTTCTCACAGAATATCAGAATTTGTATTTTCTTTTAAAAATATAACTTAATTATGGACAAAAAAAAAAAACGTGCTATAAATAAATGAATTTTCCTATTTTGAAAATTTCTGTAGCTTCATCCCAATCTTAAATCTGTATTTCAAATTAGAAAATAGAAAAAAAAATATCTTCGATTGATATATGATTATATATTTTGGAGAAAATGAGTTAATAAAGGTATTAAGTGCAGTGGCTTAACTAGGGTGGGAAAACAGGGACACCTGCCCTGTTTTCCCACCCTAGGCAGAGTGCCATTACCAGAGGGCTTGATATTGTGGAATAAATTTATCGGATTTAAGAAAAATGTACGCTTTTCCCACTTTTATCCTCCAAAATTATAATAAAATTTCTTTGAAGCAAAAATATTCGTTCATAACTTTGTATATTTTGTTATCTTGAAATTTTAAGAGTTCAAATCTATGAATTCCATGAACTAACTTAATTACTGACATTCACAAACAAATCAGGGACATTTGAAAATATTTTTATTAAAAAGCTAAGACAGATAAATCGACGTAATATAAACGAATTATGGAAGTAGCATTTGATGAAACTAATGTGAGGTCAAGCTTGGTCTAAATAAGCTCATTAGGTCATATTTCAATTCAACGAAAACTTCCATCAATCAGCAAAATAAATAGAGATTAGTGTTTTGAAATAGATAATAGTGCAGATTTTCTATAAATTAAACCTAACCAGAAGAACGAAAATAAATATCATTATAATTATTAATAGAAGTTCAAAAGTTACAAAAAATAAGAATTTTATTATGATCAAAGATATCATAGATGAAATAAAAAATTATTAATCTGATATTTTTACTGCTTTTTTTTCTTCCTGGTCCTTTCATTCCTGGTCAATATACCAATCTTTGAAAACAATTAGAAAAACTCAATGTTAAACCAATTTCAATGAATTTTGATCAATTAAATCAATTATTCGCTTGATGCATCTGTGTTATGTGCCGTGATTTAAAAATTTGAAATACTTTTTCGAATTTTTAATGATTATGATGGTGACTAAAATCCAAATCCAAAATTCAATGCTATAATTATTTTTGAAAAGACCTAACATTAAAAAGGATTTTAAGTTAATGACAATTTCATGCTTCTTAAAGTATTATTTACAAAAATTTTAACATTTAGGAAAACTAAAGCCGCCGAAATTAATTTTTAATTTACATTAGGTTAGCTACTTTAAAGTACTCTTTGCTGCTTTTGTGAGTCTGAATTTTCTGTATTGTTCACCCAAAAATATAAAACTTTTGACCTTTGAAGCATAAAGAAGCAAATCAAAAAGGCCAATCTATATGCAAAGGTTTTCAAACATTGAGGACAGGTTTCCAGTAAATGAAAAATTGAACTGATACATTTTACAGCATATATCAATAATATTTTCCAAAAAGAACATTACTTTATCTATCTGAATTATTAATATTAAGGATGATGCTGTCTAAGAATGAATAATTAGAACTTGGAATTACTTATAACTGAACACAGAAAACGAAACACTCTTTCATATTGTATAAGTATTCACATAGTATGGAATAATATAATTATAAATGCCAATGATTGAATATTTGTGTGCCGCCATCTATTGAGCAAAACTAACACTATTAAGTTCATCAATGAATGAGGACATTTTTAAAGAAGTATGGATTTAACTCAAAGGCAAAATTTGTATTTAAGTGTAACGAATAATGTTCGCTTGAAAGTACTTGAAATTTAAGACTTATTATAAATTAATCTTTTTCATTTGATTGACTTCATAATTTGAACTAAGTTGTTTAATTTTATGTTACAACTTCACTTGAATATTAAAATTTTTAGAGCTTAATTAACTTTAAATTAATTAATTTTTTATATTCATAAAAAATTAATTAATTAACTTCAATAGGCAGGTGCAAAATCTGTAAGTATATTAAAAAGGAATTTTGATGAAGTACAAAATCATAAAATAAAAGCTTTGAAAATTTAAACATACGATTTAACTTCGCTTTTAAATGTAACTTTCATGAAATTTAAGTTTCTTCATTAACTCTCAAGTCATTGAAGAGCTTTCCAATAGTTGTAACATTTATGTTTAATAGGCAATTAAATCCCCTTTAAGGTAAAATATAATATTTTTTATTCACTTTTTATAATACCAAATCATAACAATTGTTAATTGCATCACATAACTTGAATACTAATACATTCAAATGTAGAAAACCCTATTATCATGCATTAAATTCTATATAGGCTTAATTTTTTTTTGAATTATTATATTATAACTAATGACTAAGAGGTTTATTGAAAATTTAGTTCTTTTTTTTCCCAATGTTCATGAATGTAACAAGTAATTCTGGAAAACAGAAAGAAAAAGAGAATTCAAATAACTGCATCTGTGAGAAAAAAATGAATGATTACAACATACAAATATAATCAAGTAATGTCTTTTTTTTATGAAGATATTTCTTGAAAAATTAATTAACCATCTGAGTTACAATGACGCTCATAATTACTCCAGAATGTGTGGGGTAATTGGGAATACCTAGTTTGGAATCCAATTACAATACTGAATTAATATTAAGAGAATTTAAAATGGTAAGGAATTATTACATATTTTTACAAAATGCATTTTGTTACTATTTCCTATTAACTCAAAGAATTGCTTTTCTAAGAATTTTCAATTAAAATACATTAGATTTAATGAATATATTATATAAATTTCTAAGCTATTAATATCTTCTATTTGGTGTAATTTATATAAATGGAGATTATTCACCTCTCGATTTTTTCGGGAAAAATCTGGAAATTCACTTTTACATAAAAAGAAATAACTGAATTCTCTGAGAATAGGGAGGGAAATAATTAAGACAGAAATTCTTTCTAAAATGAATAGAGATTAAGTAAATTTTCAAATAGAAGGCTCAATTAAATCTATTTTCTCTAAAATTTACGCTACCTGAAAGACAGCGCCAGATTAACAAGTAGAAAAAGTAAGCAATTCTTGAAGAAATTAATAGGAGTTAGTGAGAAGCAAGTGTCGAAATTATTTGTGGGCAACATTTTTAGATTTCACGAGAAATTGCATATTTTCTAATGGTTTTCAAGGACTATGTAAATGAGCCTTCTCAATTTAAAACGAAGAGTCATTTAAATTTCAGAATATTATCCTTATTGATTCTTTTTTCTATAATGGTACAGTTGGATGACTAACTCTCATGTCAGCAGTGCTAGAGAACTTTACATTATAGTAGACTCAGTTCAAAAATTTTTTATAAGTTTTCCCAATTTTTTAAAAAAATTCTTAAAACTTATATTTTTAATGCATGAAACTTATATTTTTAATGCAGTATGAATGACATGCTGTTAAATTTATACAATTATTTTTTGTTTAGTTTAGTTTTAATATTTATTACTCAAAATTGTTTGTATAGAGAAAAAAATAGAATAAATACACGTGTGTCTTTTTAAAATCTAGTTTTCTAAATCAAAATGCAAGGAGAAATGTAATTCTCGAGATGCATGTTGGAAAAAGTCTGTTTGAACTATAGAGCATGGTAAAATAACAATTATATGACTCATAAAAAACTTCAATTAGCATGAACTATAAAAAAAATTGATATTGTGAAATTGGGGCTTTAAAAATCATGCACATTTAATTAATCACCATCAACTTCATCAATTTCTCTAGGCACACCATTCGTATTTTTATTATTACTTCCTATCACATAAAAAAATTATATCAAACGCATCCCAAACCCATGCTTTTATTATTATAAAAAGCTATCTCTAACTACCCCACCATAAAAATTCTCAAGGGCAAGTAAGAATATTGCGTTGTTCCTTTGAAGAAAGTACAAAAATGAAAAAGGAACCTTGCTTATTACCTTTATGTATACAGATTCAAGAAATATATTACTTTGCAACTTATATTTAATGTAATTGATGTAGGGAATGAATAATGACTCATTAGAAAGGTCGAGTTTCATTTATTATTTTAACACTGTTGCAGGGAAATAAACAAAAATTATTAGGTAACATCGAAAAAATAAGAAAAGTGTTCGGTTTTTTCTAGATTGCCTTTAAAAAATTGAATTCTTTCAATCTGGCTTGGGCCTTACCGGTATGCATTGTATTCATTATCCTCCATTTACTCCTTCTTCTCCATTACTCTTAATGGCCATCTAATTAAAGAAAAGTCACATAAGTCTGAAAGATACAGTACCCAAGTTCTCATAAATGATCTCATAGAAAACTGATAGAAAACTTCAAACCATTTAAGCTCGCTAAAAAGTAGGAAAGGCTTTTACACTTGTGCAGAGAGGAAATTCTCTAAAAGCGAGTAATTTTTCGGTGCTGACCATTCATTTACTTACAGTGGACCCTGAACTCCCTAGTCAATAAAACCGTGAATAGCCGGAAATTAAAATCCGTGACTGAGGGTCAATCTGAAGAAAATCAATTTCGTTTGCTGTTCTCGACAACTCAACTGGCAATGGCGTTTGGGCATCGTATACGCATTGAAAAGTTTCCCCCCGTTTGCTCTACCCATTCCCAGGGGAAGGATCCCGAAAACTGATGAATATCGTTCTCGTCTGAAATTGAAGGAGATTTTTTTGACATTGCATTATACAGGATGGTGGTAAAATAATAAAAGGTATTAAGAACATGATTAGAAAAAATTCTATTCTTATTAATTAGTCTATACAATATTGCGACCACACAACATGTATGGTTTGATTTTCAATTCTCTATAGGCCGAATTTTTGTTTTAACTCCAAAAAAAGTTGTGGGAACGAAAAATCTGAAATTATAAACCAATATATGCAAATGAAAACAAATTTTTGTGTTTAAACAGTTTTATTGCGTTATAATCATTACGTGACTTTCAAGTCACACCGGCCTATAAAATTTGCACTTCTGAGTTTAATAGCTCATATGTGAAAATCCATGAAACAATCTGCATTTGGTGTAAGGCATAAACGTACTTGGAACCATAAACATAGTTTGGTAATCACTAACAAAAGCATAAATAGTTTCAATTTACATAAAATGGTTTCGTCTAGTTTCACTGCCAACAGTTTGAGCAGCAATTATTTTGCTATTTCGGGTTGATGAGCCAAGCAATGGTCACGAATACTAGTATTGGTTGTGTTTGCAACGTCATGGAGTAAAGATTTATGCGCCATCTCATGAAAAGAGCTATAATTATTTTGTAAAATGCCGATAAATTAAAATGTGACCTGAAAGCTCCCCGGGTCCGTAGAAAGTTAAAGCAGAAGAGTTTGCTTGTAACCTGTATTCTGGTTAGAAAGTATTTATTATTTTCTAAAGAATTCTGATCTTAAAACTTTTACTGACGCAACAAAATGTCAATTTTTTTGGAACACAGTTAAATATAAATATTACTGCATTTGGTTCACTTATAATTCCGACCCTGGTGTTCACTTTTTTAAAGTAGATTTTTGTAGAAAACTACCTATTGCAATGGTTCTCATGACAAGACTTCGAGAAAATTTCTTCTGTTGCTTTCCGATCATGGTCCTAGAATCTAAACCCATCCTTCGTTCAAAATTTATATATGCCTTCGTTCAAATTTATATATTGCGAACAGGATAACTAGATGTTTGTTTGGATTCTAACTGGGTAAGAATACGTTGTTAGAGATGTTAAAATCTCGGACTGGCCCATTAGCTCGAAAGGAGTGGAAAAGGTGTATGGGAAGGGATGAAATTTTCATTTCGTTTTAATTTTCATAATATTGAAGATAGAAAAATGAATCCAATGAGCAAAATTAGCGCCTCACTATGACAAACAATTGTAGTTAAAGTTTTTCGATACTATCATTATCATAGAAGTTAGGAACTGGAAAGGGATTTTAATTTTGACTGTTTCTAATATCAGCAATTTTATTTTACCAGAAAGTATCTTAGATGTAAAAGAATCTACCTTTTCCTACCAGTTTGTCGAGAGGAATTTTTTAAATTGTGGCATTGTTCGTAGACTATACTGCCTAAATAAGTTTTTTAAAAAAAAATCTATTCTAAGGAATCCCAATCATATGATTTTTAAGTAATCTAAAAAAAATCCTCTTTTGCCGTAATTGCAATATTGCTCTATACCCTCATTTAGACTATTTACTCATTTTCGAAAGGATTTTTAACCCTTTGCACTCCGAAACATAATTAAATACAAAATTATTCACCGAATACAAAGATTTGTTTATTGCTATGAAAAATAAATATACATGATTCTTTTAAGTCGAATTTCTTTGAAAAATGAATCTACATCTCTTAACCATTATGTAGGCGTTTTTAACTATTGAATTTGAAAAATAAATGAATAAAACGTCAAAATGATGCACAGTCTTGAATGTCGAGTCAGAGGCGACATCGAACTGCAAAGGGTTAAAATTTCATTTTCCATGACTATTTTCCCTGCGACAACTCAATTGCAGTATTATTCTATACATTCATTTTACAAAGTCAAACATCCGATAAAATTTCTGAAATTAAATTTTCCATCAAAAATTTCATTTTGGCAACTTTATATTCGATATATAAAGTACTGTTAGGAGAAAAAAGGAACAGACTTTATCTGCTGGTAAAATTATAGCTCATTTTTATCACAGATTCCCAATTTTTTAAGCTTTCCTTTTCTACCAAGCGTTTCTAATTTTTCTAATCAGTAAAGGACCTAAAACATAATTAATAAATTCCACCCGTTTTACAGCTTAATCACATCCAGTCAAATTAGTTTATTAGTCTTGCTATTACCCTCAGAAGGTACTGCATCTCTCTTTCCGTTGTAAAGCGGACACGTCATCAGCATCCTCATCTTGCTATTTTTGATCAATTTTATAATAATGGGGTATCTATTCTTTCTTTTAAAAAATTACCCATCATTAAATGAATCGAATTATGCACCATTTTCCTCATTAATGAGGTGCACTCGCATGCGCGTGGATTCTCCTCCCCCATTCCATTCATCTCCGGGGAATCAGTGGAGTGCTAAAAATTAATTGATTCTAGCCCGGACGTTTTTTTGGAAAAGAACCCTTACTACTGCAGTTAAACCAAATCTTTAGTCCAATCCTATGGCACGCACGTGTCCTCCTACACCGCAGAAGGAGGGATTACCTGCCTCCACCTGTTCCGAAAGAGACTGATCGTGAAATTCGACACCAGGTCACGGTTCAATGGGCAGTCGAAGTCAAGAGTCGGGCATTGTTCGATCGAGCCACGAAGCTGGAAGCTGGCGGTCCATTGGCAACATGAGATACGCTGAGCAACTTAACACGCGTCGAATCGGTTTGCAGGTTACTGAGCAAAAAAAAAAAAAAAAAAAAAGGGGGGGGACGGATTGTATTTCACAAATTTCTAACGACATTTTCTTTTTCGTAGTTTACAGAGTCCGAAATTATGTTCTTCGGTCTTAGAAGTTCCTTGGGAACGTTTTGGAAGCTTTCTGCAATTTGTTATTGAAATTTGACTTCTTTTATGTCTCCAGCAAATCTATCCTAATATTAACATTCTTCAGAAATTAGAAATACTGTTCTGTTTAGTCATAAGCCACACAAATTATATATTCTTTGTTTAATATTATTTTAAATTACCTTTTTATCTCATTAATCAATTTGCATTGTTTTAAGAAATTTTTAGATCTTCGTTTAAATATGACCGATTTAGAAGATACCGGGTCTAATTTAAATATAAAATTATAAAAATAATTTCTTGTAATTTAACCTTACACGTGAATCGATGATATGATATAACTCTTACAAACAATAATTATCGAAGGGAATATGACATTAAATGTGAAACCACATTACAAGACTTTTTTTTTCTTTTCTTACTCCAATTGATTTTATTTTAATAATTTACACAAATTTCAGTTTAAAAAACGGAATTTATACATATATACCATTGTTCCTAAAAAGTTTGTCACCTTTTTTCTATTCCTCAAGAGATAGAGCCATTTTCTTAACTTATTGTTAATCGTATATTTTTCCTAAGTATTTAAGGTAGTGAAAAAATTTTGTATTGGAAAGGCTCATGAAAATAAAAATTTATATTAAATTTGGAATTAATTAAGTATGGTATCAGCTTAAGGTATTGTTTTAAAAATTAAAGGAAAACCTTTTTTTAACTTTTTATTACACTTGTATAAATTATTATTATTAATTTAAATTATATTTTTACTACCTTAATTACGTAATGTGTTCTTACATTTTATTATTTCTTTTATTTATTCATTCCTTTATTTAACCTGGTTCAGCTACCGAAAAAAATAAAGTGAATTGTTGAAGAAAAAGTTAATGTTTTTGTTGATTTCTAGAATGATGACAAGAATCTTATAAAAAAAAATAAAAGCAACTGTTTTATTGATAAGAATTTTTTTGAATCAAAAGTAGATATTTGGGAATCATGTTTAATTCGTTTACATTTTTAATAGCTTAAATTTTACGAAACGTCATTTTGACATTTTCTTTTGTCGACAATTGATTAAAGACTCACCAAGATCTCATGGAAGGAAAAAAAAAGAAAACATTGTTGAGGCGTGATAGACTTTTAAACATTTTTAAGCAAATAAAAGGATATTAAATTCTCGGCATTCGATTATTGACTGAGTATAATAACATTTGTAATAAATAATTACAAATGTTGAAATTAATACCTCAGTGAATGCAAAATTAATTGATGAAAATTAATTGACATGATGTCTCTGTTACTATTTTATCCATTCCTTCCACTACTATTGATATTAAAAACTATTTCTAATTTTTTTTCCCAATTTCAACATTTAATCGTACGGTAAAAGGTAGCAATATTCTATAAGGAAGATGTGATTAGTTGAAATAATTTTTTAAAAAATATTTATATTCTTCAATATATTTGCAATTCCTCGATAACAATTTCTTTTTTATTTAGCTTAATTAACTCTTTCATTAAAAAAATCTGAAAATTTTGTTTATGTTTTTCCAGAATATTTTATTTGTTTTGAATGCAAGAAATGTTTTTTTTTTTCAATACTTTGTAGCGGTTGCAACTCACACGGAATTAGGAACAAGTTGTACCGATAAAAAAATATTTAAAACAATTTTCACCTTACCATTATTTTATTAATTAAAATCCATAAGACTTTTGGTAATTATAATCACATAGTATTACAATAATAATACCTATCAAGAAATTTTCAGTAAAATAAAGCCAGTAGCTTTAAAGTCCTCCAAAGCTGCCGGGTAGCTGTTTATTTCCTTTATCTATTTAATAATTCGGGCATGGAAATAATAAATCGTCGTATTTCAATTTAAAAAGTTAATTCAGAAATATTAAATTTTCAACGTAGGATAATTGACTATTTAACATTGCATCAATAGCAGTTTGAAGAAAACGAAAGAATAAAAATTCGAATTATGGAAGAATTTGAATTGACTGAATCCAATCTACGCAACTTCCATTGTATTTCTTTCCCTCAAGTGTTTGCGATAATCCTCCAACTGCAATTATCAGCCAAATGTAGTTGGCGCACTCGCGACAGAGGTAATTCGATCCTCGCACGTCGCTGAATGTGGCATTCACGAGCTCCCCGCTCTGCAATTAGGACGCCTCACCACTGTCCGACCCGTTCTCCGGGGACCGTGCACCCGACAAAACGGCGCTTTGCCCCCTGGAGAGTGCAGACGGACAGTGATCTTATCAGGAAAAAAAAAATGATTCGGTTTAAATCTAGAATGAAATTGAGCCCAAAACAATATTTTAAGAACTTGAAACGAATCATGTTCGATGTTCGGGGATTTTTAAGAAGTATATTTACAATTATTTGCAATTTGTACATTTACGCATTATAAGGAGCCTCTTTTGATAAATTGGTCGATATAGTACCAAATTTCAACTCGTTTTCTACGGAACAATGCATTAATCATTATTTTAGACTGCTTGTATTTATATCAGCAACTTCGTGTGTAGTACATCACGTTTGAGTACATTGTCAATTGAACAAATTCTTGTAGTTCATAATTATATAATAACTCATTGAATGTAATGAAACAGGTAGGAGGTTAAACAATTATATTTAACAAAGTGCTGAAATTATTGTGATATTTTATAATTCATATATTTTATTATTCTCTACAAATTATTTATTTGGCACCTAATTTATTAACATGTTTTAATAAAGCTGCCGGTGACCTCCATCAGTATAGATGGTGTCCCCAGCTATCCAGGACCCTCAGTTCAGTGGCCCCAGATGGCTGGGGAGACTTGAATAATTTGTCCAGTTCATAATTTCATACCTTTTTTAATTATATGATTTAATATTTCATTAAAAAAAGGTTCCAAAAATTTTATTTTAAGCATATGATACAAATACCATGAATTATTATTTTAAACCGAAATCCTTTTTAAATTTTGTTAATAAATATTTCATTTTTTTCATTTTTTAATGCTTATTTATCACTAATATATTTTTGCCTGAAAAGGAATCGTAAGAGGGAGAAAAAAAAAAGAGTTTTAAAATTTCTATTTTAGCTAGATTCTTTGAAAAAAAAATCAGTAAAAAGTTTCAGATATATTTATGAGTAATGCCAGAGAGAAACTACCACCTCCATTTTTACTTTCCCGTATGTAAAAAATAAATAATACAATAATCAAAAACCTCGAGGTTTCGACGAAAAATTAGGTGTCAGATTTTCCAGAGACTAAAAAACATATTTTTGAAAGTATGTTTCTCTGTCTCTAAACAGGATAGCTCAAATACGTTTTAGTCTAGATGGATGCAACTAAGCCCATGTTCTGTACACCAACGCTAAATTTTAAGATTTATGTCAAACTTTTAACGAAATTTATACAAAGAACTGAACTTGATAAATACAAAGGCAAACAACTACAGTGATGCAATTTGGAAAAAGATTTTAAAATTGACTCAATAGATCAGTCAAATTTTGTACCAAATCCGGTAAAAGTGAAGTAAGAAAAGAAAAGCGTTAAAAAAAAGTATGAATTATAACATTTTAAAGCATTGATAACCATTGAAGTAATGCAATGTGTTTTATTATTTATGAATTTTCAGTGGTTCAACTTAATAAGCTCTAGGAGACGCGGATTCAAAAGTTTAAAAAATGAGGGAAACACACAATTGATGGGCATCTTGTGTCCTCAATTTTTTAAGGTAATTGTAAATAAAATATCTACGAGGAATTAAAAACAGCAGCTTTTGGTTGGCAAAAAATAAAAAAGAAATTGTGCCAATGAAGTAATTGGAAACAAGCAATAGTTTGAATGGTGATAACGGCAGGCGTCTGTGAAGCGATGAAATTTTCTAACGTTTGATTACGTCAATTGCAGTCGCTTTCAAATAAAAATAGTTCAAAAAATAATAATAGCTTAAATTTCTTAATATTAATTTATTTAAGTTTCTTCAATATTATTCAGCTGCTAAAAAAAAATTTTTTTTTAATCTGCTGGATATAATTAATAAACAACAGATTATTGAATTTTAAAGAAGTAAGATTCAAATTTCTTTTTAGGTTTTCTTCCTGAGAAATAGAGTAATGTTCAGAACTTTCCTTGACAGTTTTCTTCGAAGAGAAATGAAGAGGCTTTTATTGTAAGAGAAAAAAAATCTCTATTTTTCCATTCATGTGAAATACTCTATGATAATAAAAAATATTAAATCTGAGAATACAGTAACATCTCTTTCTACCAACGTTGTTCATTACTTTATGCCAAATCAACAAATGTTATTTTTAAAGAATTTATCATTTTATTTGCATATACATAATTTTTTATGGTTAGCAGTCCATTATCAATTACGATTTCGCGTTTTTTAGTATTTACGACAGATTTTTCCAACAAATATGCATTTTTTATGTTATTTGAATCTTGAGCCAATAATCTTAAGCCTGAAATATTGATGGAGTTGACGGAGGTGAAATTAACAAGATATGTTTAAAAGATGTAATTTTGACTAAATTTAAAAAAAATTTCGATGATTAATAAGAGTTTGTATTTCAGATAATCAAATACAAGTTATATAGAAAAATACTATCGCTGAAATGAATTTTTCATGTAACATAAATGTCTGACAAAAACGAGGTGAATAAGAGTTTAAAATTCTAACTGGAAGAGAGAGCTCTACTTTTTACTTCTAAATTGAACTGATAATCTTTATTCATTTAAAGTATGTTTGTATGGTGTTAATATTTCTTATATAATATTATGTAATAGATGTAGATGTTTCCTATGAAATGGTGAAAACATTCTTAAGAGCACTCATTTTTAAGCTCTAATTGTTTTCCATTGGATATAGAAAATATAAAGTAAAATGTTCGGCAAAATGAAAAGATTGATGCAAGGCTTCTAAAATAATATTGCCATCAGAATTTAAGCTACAACTGTATGTAACAAAGAAGCTTCATAGCATAATGGGCTCATAAAAAAAGGCATTATTTTCCAAATTTCATGGAATCCTGCATTCTTTAAATTTTTCCACCGAAGAACCGTCGTGTTAGGGTGCCAGTTGCACGTTAAATTTCCAAGGCCAAACGTCCTCACGCTGGAATGGTGTGAAGTGGAGAGGGGGTGCAAGTTCAAGTGTCGTCCTTGTCACCTGAACGAGGTTCTAAATCACGAGGTTCATCCCCAAATAGCCCTAGTGTTGCTTTGCAACGGGACGTTATTATAACTGAACTGATCTAATTGATCGGTTCTTCAAATATTTTTGTAATTGTGAGAATGACAAAAAAAAAAAAAATCTTTAATATTGTTAGAATTGTATTCTTTTCATTAACTCACTACATATTCTTTTTTATTGTATGCAAATCACTTCAGATGACCAAATGGCTAGCAAAGAATATTTGCTATATTTCTTTTCAAATAAAAAATGTATACTTAATTTCATCCCTCTGTTTCCGTCAAATTGTCTGACATTTAAACAATGTTATTTAAATTATATTTGTTATGTACATCAATATTTTTTATGGAGATAATCTCATAAGATCATAGTATTATTAAAAATACTAAATTTGCAGTTTGTTTTTTAAATTTCGTGATATCATAATCTCGCTTGTTTATTTATCTTATAAATATATTTTTTTAAAATCTTTCTGCTCTAGCTTTCAACAGAAGGAGAAAATTGGGCAGATAAATATTTGGTCAAACTATGAAAACGGTTTGAATTTCTTTCACAACAACTTAGAGTTGGAAATTAGGCAAATAATAATAATACGAACTCAATTTTTAAAAAAATATCGAAATTCAGGAAAAAAATTTACGGTTATTAAATCTGTATAATTAAAAATATTTTTTTAATATTTTAAAATAATTTAAAATTTATTTTGTTGCAATTATATTTTTAGGAAAATATCACCGGCTAATTTTTAAGTAATTAAAATTCTCATTGCAATTTTCTAAAAGATCGCTTCAAGGTGCACATTTAATCCTTCCAAGGTATTTATAGCCAGCTCCCTAACACAAAGGTAGAGCGTTCTCCTCGCGATCTGGGGTTCGAGTCCAGTTCGTACATGGTTGTTCTTTTGCTTTCTGTCTGTAAGGTGTGTGAATGTGCCCTCCAATAAAAAGGGGCTGTGCAAACGAATGTGATAAGTTTGTTGCTATGTCGTACTCTTGTTACTAGTTGGTGCTACGTCAAAAACAAGAGACGGCCGTCAACGCGCTTGTCCAAGTGGCAAGTGCCATTAGTAACGACAGCAAGATATATATGGTCAAAATTTGGTAACTATAGGTGGAGTGATCTGGTTTGCAGACGGCCAACCCAAATACAAACCTGCACACATGGACATACGCGTTTAATTTTATTATTAATAGAGAATAATAAATTTTGGCATGCAATTTCTGCCTTAAAACCTGTTCATTAACTGCTGTGAAGCCTTCATTGTCATATATAGTATTTATTCAGCATGCATACATACTCATTTATGAACATTGCGGAATATAGTCAAAAATATTTCATAATTTTATTTGATTGAAGCATCGGATGCAGATATAATATTTTAATTGTGCCATAAATGCTAAGCAGAGCCTCTCATTTTCACACAATCCAGGGACAGAGCCCATTCACAGAGAAAAATGCTATTTAGAATTAAGATTGAATTAGAAGATTCTGTCTGTTAGAATAAGGTGAAATGTAGAAAGATTTCCATACTCTGTAATACCTTTATCATTTTTCTGCAATTCGGCATTAAAATTAATATTCATATTTTTATGTACTTTAAGTTTAATAGAGAATGTGTATGCCGAAAAGTTAATGCATGTAGACGAGTTTAATGCTAGCTTATGTGTTAAGCTAGCTGTAAAGCTTATGCTAGCTATCTAGCTTATGTGTTAAGCCTACATAAGCTAGGCTATACATTAATAATGTTCTGGAGATTTGAGAACCCTGATTATCTTGTTAGGGTCCTTGAAAAATGATAAGAAAATTATTAAAAATGATTAAGAAATTTGGGCCAAGAAAGTGGCCGGAAGAAAAACTCATCTTTCTTATATAAAAGTTTACTATTTAGTTTCAAACTAACAATTATTCGTATAGAGGAATAATAAAATAGCCAGAGTAAAATCTTAATCTTACAGGGACATAGATTACATAGTTATTATATGCGTCATAAAATAATACATTGATGAATTCACGAGTTTACGTTTCGATAATAAGAAGAAATAGAAAATTCGATTACAAAATATTTCTATGAAATAAGACATGATATGAATAGCTAAATAAAGTGACAGATGTAGCAATTGTTGATAAACAGATTAATAATTGAAAAGGGGAATTTTACCGGTATTTATTATTCAGAACTAAAGTAATTGCGGTGAACTGTAGGTTTAGAAATCTTTATTGAATTTTGAAATAAATAAATTGATTGCTAAGGCTTGATAGAGAATTATCTAAAGCAATGCAAGTATCAAAAAGTTATTTGGCTGATCTCGAATCAAATTTTTATTCTATGCCTAGAATTTTTGTACCAACTTTCAATTAATTAACCATAGTTTTTTTTTCTTCTGAATTCATTTATATGCAGGAGCAATTGCGGCCTATAACTAAATGCGATGATATATTTCCAATCATAAAAGCATTTTAAAAAAGAAATATACTTTGTTTTATTTCATTCAATTAATGTATTATTGAAAAAAATTATAAATCTTTTTTTTTAAATATATCTAAATCATTTTTTTTCTCAGTTCATTTACACGAAAAATATCTACTAATATTGCGGCTTATATTTAAATACGATGATACGCTTTCAGTTATAAAAGCATTTTAAATACAGGAAAGAGTTAAATTTGTTTTCATTTGTATCAATTAATGTATTGCTGAAAGAAGTTAAAAAATATAATTTTTTTCCATTCTCTGGCTTCCAACTTAGGTTAAGGCTTCTTACCTCTATAAATCTATACATATTTTGAACAAAATACATTATATTTTGATATTTTTAACATGATATTTTGAACAAAAAGAATTCTGCAACCCAAACTGATCATATAACGAACCTTTGATTTTCCTTTTACGCGAATCAACTGCTGACCCAAGTAAATGTTGTATGTTGATTGGAGGATCTTTTTCGAGGTAGTGACCGAAATGATTAAATATAGCCTAAAATATTGACTGTCGAAATTTCATAACTTCATCAGTTGCAGTCACAGGCAAGTGGCATTTTTAAAAATTTAAAATAATAGTGCATTATAACTTATGTCTTGCTTTATGAACTTATTTTCAGTTTATTAATCATCTTTTATTTAATGTGGCTAATGTACTGGATAATGATATACGAATTTTGATATTTTGTTTCATCTTATTTGTCAATTTTAATACTATTTATTTTTTTACCATTCGGATCATTATTCGAATTACCAATCTCTTACGAGTTAAAAGTTATCATTAGACCAAGGTTGCAATAGAAGTTTTTAACATTATTCTTTGTTTCAAAAATAATTGATTTCAGATCACGTAAATATTAACTTTTAAATTGATTTTTAAAAAACTTTAAAAAGGTGTTAAACTTTAAACTTTTAATAAAAATAACTTTTTTTTTTTTGTAATTCTTACAAATTCTATATTTAAAAAAAATCCGACTCAACTCCTTTTGCGAAACTAAACAAAATAATCCCAGAATATTAATCATTCTAGGAATGAACACAAGCATTATTAAATAACAGGTATTATTATTTTCTCACCGTGTAAATGAAACTTTGAATTAAACTAATATTCGCTTTCAGCTTTTGTCCATAAGACACAACAATCGCAAGTCAAATAGCATACCTAATATGCATCGACGGTAAAGAAACCTCATTCCAGCGAATATTCTACAATTTGTATGAGATCCCTCGTGCATTTTTTCGAAGGTATGTGAGGGTGGATGAATTGGAGGGAGGGGGGAGTCAAGCGAACATATCCGATTTCGGGTTCCCTATTGGCGATCGTACTTTGACTTTTAACTACGTCCCTTTAGCGCAAGGTGTAAGCTGATATTTATCATCCGAGGCGACCCCCTTCCTTTGAAATGAACTCGTGCGGCTCGCTAAATGCTCCCCAAGTCGGAGGAACGGAGTGACTTGGAAGAGAAAAGGAAGAAAACAGCTCATTATGCATTTGCTAGTGGGTCTCTATTAGGACTAAATTTTATTATTCGCTACTCTTTTGCATGATGACGTATCTTCCTTTGCTTTTCATACTCCTCTGGCTATATGACTTCATCTACGCGATAATTTTTATGTACTTTTAATGCCCAAATACACCAAGGGTAAAATTATAACAAGAATTTAAGTAAATAAATTTGGTTGATTTGATTATTTTATTAGAAACTAGCCGCCTTTGGCGACCAGTCGGTTTCGCCAATATTAATGCCGACTAAAGGGTTAAATCATTTTTATATATAACTTGATCTCATAATAAATTTTTCAGCAAAATATTTTTAAGCTTCAAATTTCGATAGACATATAACTCACTTATACTATTATGTAGGCCTTAAACAGTCCTATCTTTGAAGTCCGCATCTGATTTTCTATCAGTGCACGTAAATTCACTTTTAAATTGAAAATGATGAAACTTCAATTAATACATCGACCACTTTACTAAATCTAAGCATGTCTTTAAATAAAACTAAGAACTGAAAGCAGAATAGTCCGACATTGAATATTTATGTTCAATACAGAAATTGAAACATTATAATTTTTTTTATAATTTTTAAGATTTCAAGGAATTATTCAGCAAAAATTTCACAGGTTAATTGAAACCTTCAGTTTTTAATTTTATAGTTAGATGTATATAAATTCACTCAATAATATTTTTTTTTAGATTTATAAATATATTTCAAAAAATTATGGTTTAAATTTCTTTGGTTTTATAGATTCATATTTGTAAAATATTCTTAATATTTCAACTTCTAAATAAATAAATAAGCATTTCTATCTTCTTCAAATCTGGCTGATTTACTCAGTTCTGAATTTTGAAAGTTTAGAACAATCACCATTATCATAATCTAGACCAATTATTCTAGAGTAACCTTGATTGGCTTCTTTGAGATCTTGATAAAGTGATCTAAAATCGCCAGTTTTTACCGTAATAGTTATATTGAAATTTTCATAGATCGATCAGCTTTGATGATTGATTTAGTTGATTGGATTTTATTTAAGGACTTATTTAATTAAGGACTTTTGTCTCAAGAATTTATTTTGATTTAAGGACTTATTGTCTCAAGAATATTTTGTTAAATATGATTTACAGAGTAGATGATGTATGTAAAAATTTAATTCATCAGCATTTTTTCCCTAAATCTATAATTATATATTTCACTTGGACCAATTGCTAAGAGATTATTTATATCTCTCCCCAAAAAATTAAGAAATTAGATGTTGGGCTCCGATTACAGAAGATGCCTTGTAGATGTTAAGTCATATTTGCCTTAAATAAAATTGTTTAATTGGATTAGTAATATGTGTATAGTAAAATATCATAGAAATCGTTTCCATCCATTTATTTTCCAAAATAATCATGTTTCATATTTATTTCATTTTATACAGACATGTGCCGAAAATGACATTTTTATATGTTTAATTTGGAATGATATTTAATTTATTTTTTCTCGTGAGAGAACACGATATTGTTTTGGTAGAAATTTTGATGTCTCTTAAATATGCGGGTAAAAATAGTTTTATATGCTTTTACAAATTTTGCATTGCTAATTATTACGTATACTTGTTTGAAAGAAGATGCGTTTTTATTTAGCATGACTCATTAAAATGCGGAGAAAAATTACAATCACGAAGATGAATTCTTTGATTTGCACAAAATATCTTCTTCACATTGCTTTTTGTTCTTCGTTTCTTTGAAATGACGTCATTTTAAAAGTTCGTTTAAGATTTCTTGCTTTTAAATAATTAATCTCGCTCTCAGAAGATTATCGTTTGGTTCTTTTCTAAAATTTCTTTTTCAGTTTTAACTGTCGCAGTTTTGTAATATATTTTTATTTTGTATTTTTATTTATTTTAATTCTTTAAATGAATTATTAAATTTGATATTGCAAACGATTTTCCCTTGCATTTATTGTTTAAAAAATATCACATTTCCTATTTAATTCATTTTATATAATCACGTGATGAAAATTGTATTTTTCTGTTTTAATTTTGGTAGTAATTAACTTTTTATTAAATTAGAACTTCTGAAAATGTGATGGCAACATTTTATAAAAAACTTTTTTTTTTTGAGATCCTCGAGAAGATAAAATTTAATTATTATTTTTTTTGCGAAATATATTGTTGAAAAAAAACGATTAAATTAAATGTTTAAAAATTCATTAAAAATAGAGTTTTAATTCGTAGGTCAAAACATTAGTATCATTGAAAAGCTAATTTTTTGAGCTTTAACGTGATGCAAAAATCAATTTTGTGCTGTAATATTTTCGGAAGTTATAGTGAAAAAACGTTAAAATTTCGTTTATCTTTTTATTAATTAAAATTTTAATAAGAAATTCAAAAAAAGGGCTCCGAGGTGCACATTCCCGGCACCCAAGGTATACATATACCAAATTGGGTAGCTGTAGGTCGAACGGTCTGGCCTGTACATCGCCAACACACACACACACACACACACATTGTGCTTTATTATAAGTAAAGATATTTAAATGAAAATTCTAGTGAACCATATACCAGAATTTATTTAAATATAAATCAGGTATTTGCGGCATCTTGGCTCAAATGTAGCATGTCTCTCTCGTGTTCTGGGCGTCTCGGGTTTGAATCCCGGTTAAGGCATGGTTGTTCTTCTGTGTACTATCTGTCAGGTGTATAAATGCGTCCCCCTGTAAAAATGGGCTGCACAAGCGAATGTGATGAGTATATAGCAGCTAAGTTTCTTGGCACTTTTTAGCCCTACTTCAAAAACAAGAGACGCTCATTAGGCTTAAAATCGCAGATAGTCGTCAGCGCACTTTTCCGTGGCAAGTACTCTTAGTAACAGCAACAAAATCAGTTATTAAAATTTCAGAAGATTGGGATTACCTCTGCCATTTCATGTTTCTCCTTTCAAGTCTTGCAGAACTCACAAATAAAGTTGAGTTTTTTCACTCATAAACAAATGTTTTATTAAAATTTTTAGATTTTGTTGCAAATAATTTTGTAATTTTTTATAACTTTGTTTACATTTGCTTTTAAATTTAGATTCTTTTTGTAGGCAAGATATTGAAACTGGCTATTAAATATTTTGGATAGCTTATATCTGCCGCATTGTTATTATTTTAAATGCTCATATTTGTATAGGCAGTTTAAATGATATTGTATATAATGTTTCAATATGATATAAATATATAATTAATAAAGATAATATAAGCGGAGTGGGGCTCTTTCCCTAGATCATGAATTGCCTAAATTCTCCTACAAATATTAGTCCGGTCATGAATAGCAAAAGAATCTTATTCTGAGCCATTTAAAAATTCTATTGCAAATTCGTAAATACATTTTATTTCAATTTTTCCTGGTTTTTGTTTTACTTAAATTTGTAATGATATGTTCAAACTTTCTAAAATATTTCTCTATACTTACTTGTTAATACTTGCAATTTAGAAGTTGAGCCAATATTTTAAGAAAGCCAAGACTTCAGTAATTTTAATCATCAATGTGTGTGTGTTAAAAAAAGTTCATCACTTTTAACACGACAGAAACGGCCTGGTTTCCAAATTAATTATTTCCTAATATTTAAACAAATTTTAAGCAGTAATGTCAGTGATGTTTATTTTTTAAACCTTTAATTGTAATCACTAAGATATACATACATTTTAAATAATGCATTTCTTCTAAATTCAGCAAAAGCGAATAATTAAAAATTAACGCATCTGTAATTCTATCCGAAATTCGCATGATTAACAAAAAAAAATCATATCAAACGGATATTGTCTATTGTTTATTCTTAAAGAACTATCGAAGAATAACCGATTTTTCATTTGCATTTTAATGCAATAGACCACCCGTATAAAGAAAATTTCTATACATCATTTTTTTTTCAGAAATTTTGAATTTTAAATAGAAAAGTAGTTTTTGTACTCAATGTAAATTTCTATAGAGCGAATTTTTTCAAGAATTTTGCATTTTCAGT
>JAOUZG010031916.1:629620-645262 GCA_026289955.1 Argiope argentata | reverse complement strand
TATATATATATATATATATATATATATGGCATTCTTTTTCTGCATTATTTTCGTATACAGAATACAGAAATCTGAAAGATTATCTGTATACGATGACGAAGTTTGATTAGTTAGCACTTTATGCATTTCTTTTAGATTTATGATTCCTATTTTTTTTACATGATACTTCTTAGTAATAATATTTTTAAAAGATCTTTAAGAGGAGAAAAAGTTTAAAATAACCAAATTTTAGAAGCGAAAAAAGAAAAAAAAGTAATACTATTGAAAGGAAAAATAAAAGTAGTTAAACCGGAATATGTTAAATCTGATCGAATCAAAATTAATCTTAATGGACTAAAAAGTGTGAAAAAAATCATTATTTTTTTAAAAAAATTTTGTTTCTCAGCAGGCAATGTAATACCACAACCAATATATTTATGAAAAAATTCAAGCACTCTATAATATTTTTCTTAACGTTTTTAAGGAAAAAATTTTAATTTTTGCGCTTGTATGATCATGGATTGATAAATATTGTGATGCGTTTTAGAAATAAAAATGTGATCTATTTATAAAGACAATAAAAAACAGTGGAGTTTATAAAAATAGTGCCAGAGTATACTTAAATTAAAAAATCTTTTAGATACACTGCTATTTAATACAAGATGTAATTTTTATAATTAGATTATGAAAAGATATTGCAAATCTAACTACATTAAATTAACTACATATAATTAACAAGATAAGCTGATAATTAGGTTCACAGCAATAAATATTATCAGTACACATTAATTAAAATAAGTCCCATGAATTATACTAATTGTAATATAATTATTATTCGCAAAAAGAAGCAAATGGATTTTAAATAGCAAACATTTTCTTCCCTAGCAAATAGTTTTTAGCTAAAAAATACCTGTACTAATTTATATCTCAGATTAACTTTTTTTTCAAAGAATAAAATTAAATGGTTACATTTCAGTTACATTTTTTGCGTTCCTTTTAACATCTTTTTTCAATTTGCGAGTCAAAAAAGCCCCCAAAATATTGTGATATAACAACATTGTTTATATTGTTAGAGAGATAAAATATAGAATAGGTTTCTTAACCATCGCTTATTTCCAAATTTATGCGTTTTCTTCCGCAATTATTTAAACATAAGCAATTTCACAATCCTTGTTGTACTGTGGAGCACGACAAATGAAGTGTATTATTGTCCACAAATGCTCTGTGCATTCATTGGCAATCACCAGCGAATGAATGAATAAGCATCATTTAAAGTTATCAAAAATGAAAATCGGCTATTTGCTCAGGCTTGAATTAAAGCAGATTAGTTACAAATGCAGATCTTATTTCATCATAATCAATTAAGGATTGAAAAATTTAGATCTTCCTTTAAATTACTAGAATATAAGACAAAAATACACCTTCCAATTTTTTTTAATAACAGAAGATTATGTGGAATTCAATTCGAATTCCGTTTTAAAAAGGCAGCAGAAGAATAGTTTTTCAATCTGGAGGAAACTGACTGAACATTGAATCCTCTAAAAAGAATCAAGAAAAAACTTTAATGCGTCAAAATCGTTTTATAGGAAATTTTCTAAACTACCCTTGCTTATTTTGTCATCATTCATATTTCTCTTTTTATCTCAAGTGTAAAGTTGAAATATTTTTTTAGTTTTTTCAAATTAAAAAAAAATGTAATAATAGTAATAGTAAAATGAAAATAATGAAACTGATGCTGGAATTATATTAAAAGGGGGGAGGGTGAATAATAAAACGCTTTAAGAGAATATCTTCATAGTAGCAATTCTTGGAGTATTTACCACTAGTAATAACTGTGAACTTTTTAACACCAAAAATGCATTAAGGTTTTAGCTAGGCATAAAGCAATCTTTTACAGATTGGGAAGTATAGATTAATTGTTGAAGAGAGGGTTAAGTTGTCAATAAAAAAATTCATTTTCATAACTTTTCATAGAGTTTAAAGAAGTGTTTAAACGTGCTCCACTTGGATATGCAGAGATTTCAAATTCAACTCGTAAGAAATGATCCATTTTTTATCAATTATAGGGGTCACAATCTATTTATAGAAATAATATGGACAAGAAGTTGGCTATTTCTCTCTTTTTGAGGTGGCATTATGGAGAAACCGGAGATAATACACATGAAATAAAGTCTAGAATATCAAAGAAATTCATTGGAAGATATAGAGGAAAAAAATTATGTTCAGTTTGAACATGGCTTCAATCTTCATATCTTCTTTTCTTCAATCTCAGAACAAATAATAGTTGCTCTTATGAATAAAAAGATGATGAAATGTATTTACAAAATGTCCGCTAACAGTCTTCTAACTTTGTTTTAATTGCTGGTCGGTATTTGTTTTAATTTGATCCTTTATATAAACCGTCGGCATGCAGTGGATGGAAATCACCAGAAAATCGAATATATAATTTGAACGTCTATTCCCCTCGACCGATTGAAACCAAAATTTGATATTGAACGATGATTGTGATCAAAAGATTATTGTCACATCTATTCAAATCATTGCGTTTACTTGCGTTTATTTACTTAAAATTTCAGAGGCATTATTATCTTTTTTCTCTTCCTGTTATATTCAGTAGATGAATGTAAAAGGCAAATAGTAGTACTTTTTCACCCTTTAGTCATATTTTGCGTCTAAAAGTAGTGAAAAGCCTTCTAACTCGAAACGCTTTCCAAAATGGTTGGTATATTAATAAGCTTTTTTCTTATATAAACAAATCAAAAAGTGATGCCAAACAGGGCCTGACTAAGGCAGGGGTATACGAGGCAGCTGCCCAGGGCCCCAAAATAAGTGGGCCCCCCAAATCGAATAGAAATTTTATTTTACATTTTTTAATGAATGTTCTCCGTCACTACAGTAGTAAAGCAGAGGGGGCCCCAAAGAAGTTTTTGCCCTAGGCTCCAAAGGGGCTAAGTCGAACCCTGATGCCAAAATTCAATATCTAATGATAAGTTAAATTAATTTGGCAGTATTATACATACATGAAATAAGAAAAATTAAATAATATTTATTTACCTCGGATAATTTAAGAAACTTTTGGAAAAAATCAGTAAAATCCTTTAGTCTTTTGTTTGATATATTATTTAAATATATAATTACTCAAAATAATTTATTTCGAATTAACTACCATTCTCAATTTTGTAAACTTAATATAATTCATTTTGTAAGCTGATGAAAAGTTTTCTATCTTCGTTTTACAAACAATGTAACGTTCACTACAAATAAAAAAAAATTCACTCAGTAGAGACTCGATAATGCTAAAAAGGGAGTTTCAAAATATATTTAAATAGTAAATAAATATCCTTAATAATTAATAATTATTGCAAAAAGTATTTATTAAGAAGCTAAAATTAGATGAAACGTATTACAATAATCCTAAATTAAATCGTTTTTATATAACAATATGCACTAATTAGCCTTGAAGTGGGCAGGTTTATTAGAATAAATCTACATTAAGTGAAGATATTTTTCCGATTTTCTTAATTCATTGTAAAATATAAGACTTTGCATAATAAATATATTATCATTGGCCTTTTCAGCAAACAAAAATGCCTACATATCGTCACTTAAACAATTTTAACAATTTAATTTTTCTAACTTGGGAAAGAAAAAATAAATTAATTTAATTCTTGAAGTAAGTAATTTTTTTTTATGTCGAGTGCGAATGAAAAGCCAGACATGATTTATTATTATTGATGGATAAAAGAATTCTGTCAGATTTCTTATAAGCTGCGGAGAAATCGGTTTTTTTTCTTCTTGTAAAGTCTGGGAAATTGAGATAACAGGTGTTGCTTGTTTACCGGTGATTTAAATAACGGCAAATGAGTAGGATGGGAGTTTCCTTTCCTTCCCCCCTCTTCTTTTACATAAAAAGTGGTCAGTGAAAATAAGTCTAATAATGTAAATGGGGGTAGCCTGAGAAAATTGTTTATTTTTCACTTTTTTCATTTTTTCACTTTCCTTAATAATAATAACCGTTTCCATTCCCTTCCGTTTGTGACTTTATGTTCTATTTTTAAAACAAACCACTTGCATCTGTATCCTGAATCTATTGGGAAAGAGGTTGTATCTATGGTTATTATTTTTTGTAATATTCTGTATATCCACATTAAAAATAAGAAATATTTTTTGGACGCCCTTTAAGAGATACTTACAGCTACTTTACCATAAAATAAATATTTTATTTCTCTATATAAAAATAATGCATAAAATTTTTATGATTATATATATGTATAACCTTACTTTCGTATAGCAATAAAATGTTTTTTTATTTGTTTGTCTGTTCAATCAACTAAATTTTTATTGAAAAATAATGCTGAGAAGTATCACATTAACTATGAATCATACTCTACAATAAACAAAATTCCAAATGCTGATTGTTGCTATTAGATCAACGAGCGATGCCCGATGAAGTAATTGGTCCTCTATCAATATTAAAAACAACTGGAATTCAGCATAATTGTAATTGGAATAAAATCAAAGATAGAAATATCAATATATTGGTGTCTTATAAAATGGAGTCGTTTGAAATATTTTTTGTACCTTTATCCTTATGCAGATGGAAAGAAAGGTGGCTATGCTAAACATCAATGATTGATATTTTCCATATGTTTTGAAGTCTCTTAAGGTTTCACTATGATTGTGAGTCAGTTATATAGTCATTACTGCTACTGAATTAGAAATTAGCAATGACATTAGAATGGTACAAGGAAATTTCTTTGATACTATCTTCTTATGCTAAATATTAATTTATATATATGAGCAATATTTGGTTTGAAACACGAGTAATTAATTTTCTGTGTCAATATTCACGTTATATAAGTTAGCTTGATATGATAATCGTATTTTTCATCAGCTTTTGAATTGTTGAATACTATGCATTCACGCTACGAAGAGCGTGTCATACTTGAGTATGTTACAAGAATGTCATCATAACAAAAGATTTTTTTTATTAATTATATAATATAGATAGGTTGAAATTAAATAGAATAAGTTAATCAATTTCTCCATTGGCCTTATTTTTCAAAATTGAAAATTGTAGCATTCTCTGAAACCATTTTTTTAAGCTGGTAAATTCCAATAATTGCAAATTATTTGATTTAAAATAATATACTTTTATAAAGGCATTCAATTTAATTAAACAATCATTTTTTACAATTTATAATAGTATTTTGTTAAAAAAATTACTCACTTACTCAAAATGTTTTTATATTTGGCTCGTAGTAATAATACTTTTTCAGATATTTCTTTGAAATTACTTTTACCATCCTTTGAAATTTTTATTAATTTATAAATATAACTTTCTAGTATATCAATATGGGTTAAATAAAACTCATAATGGAAATAATATATCATAATGATTTAATATATTATATGAAATATTCATATGATTGGTAATATTTGTACTGATAATTTATATTTTAAAGTCTATGAAGATTTTAAAAGTATTAATTGGTTATATATGCACCTAAATTAAAACAATACCTTTATAGTTATTTAGAATTAATATTGTCATCTTAAATATATTTACAGTCAGTTAAATTCTATTGCTAGGGCCTGATGGTTATTTATCTTCAGTGAAAACTTATTATCATGTCAGAGCAAAATGTTGTTTTGGGGATAAGGTTTTTGGCGTCAACAAAAATCTGAGGGCGAAAATTTGAAATTTTACTATCTGCAGGAGCATGTCAAAAAATCAGCCTTTAATAACATGTTGCCATTGCATTTACAAAAGCTCTGATTAAAAAAATAAGTTAATTACTGCAGCAAATAAAACCTAGAAAAAGGTCATTTTCTAGGTTTTATTTGCTCTTTCTAGATTTTATTCGTTAGGTGTGTGATTATATGAAATGAAATAAATAGGAAATGAGATATTTTTTTAACAATAAATGCGAGACAGTATTTTTTGGATCGTTTGCAATACTAAAATTAATAATTCAATGAAACGAATAAAATGAATAAAAATATAATTTAACTTGCACGAGCACGTGGTGCTTGGCCGTTCGAGAAACTATGTTCTGACATGATACATTGAAATTGGAAAGAAGATCTCATTTTAATTTTTTTTTATTAACTATCTAAAACCAGCTAACCCAACGTGTTATCAAAATGAAAACTTTTCGTTTTACATTACCCGAATAAAGAAATTTCATGCTTAAACTCGTTATACTGTTAGATTCATTGCAAGATATTAACTGTAAGCCTTGTCGCCTGATGTTTTGACTAGTGAATAACTCAATTCTTGCATATCGAAGGGATGGACATGGCTCCTGAATGGCATTCATCACAACTGATTGGATTGGAGAAAATATTCTTTAATCACTTTTTGATACCGAATCGATATTTGAATGGCTGGTGAACATATCTCGTAAATTGGTCTTTAAAAGGCGGGGTTTACCGCGTAGCTATCCCGGTTCCTATGACAACCGCCCGGTGAACTCGGAAACTTTATCCAATGAACAGAGAGATGAGTTTATGAAAGTGGAGAATCGGGGTTGCCTCAGGTTCGGAAAGTGCGATGCGATGGCGAAATGGAATATTTCTAAATCGAAGGGAAAAAAGAATGTCCTTTAAAAAATTTAATATAATGTTGGTATCTATATAAATATATGTATACAAATAAAAGACGTGATTAAACAATTTTTAACTTTATGACATGAAATGCAAATAAATAAATAAATCTTTTGAATAGCATTTAACTGTTCTTATAGACATATTTCAGGTATTTTTTACAATAAAATTATTAAAATATGTTTATTAAGTGTTAGTAATTATGTTCATTGACTTCTGAAGCAAAGATCGATTAAATGGATTGAGTTGGAAAAAAGTAGTTTTCAAAAACTGAATTTTTGAAGAAAAAAAATTAAATAATACGAAACATCTTTACCTGTCTTCTTCTCTTCTCCCTCCAAAAAAGAAGAATATATATACAAAACCAGAAAGTAAAAGAAGTATATTTAGGAATTATTTTTAGAAATTCTGTTTATAAGAATTCAAATATAATTCCTTCTGACTTATTTAGCTGAAATCTCTACTTTATCGCCATTAGATGAAATGATGACTTCAATTTTATTCGATTAACAATCAGCAGTTAGTTAATTTGTAAATTGATTTATACCCCTAATTTTGCAGAGGGCTATAGTGTTCTTATAAAAATCTAAAATTTTTGAATCTCCTAGTATTGATAGCACAACAATTTATCCAAGAAAGCAACCCTGAAAACATAAATGTAAGCTTATTTTTCATAAGTTTCATTTGATTCACTACACAGAGTCAGGAGAAATAGAAATAATCCCCTTTTTTTTCACTTTCATTTTTCAGATTTCATATTCCATGACAAATACAAGAAAAAAGGACTTTCACACTAAATTTCTAGTTTTTTAAAAAAAATTTCTAAGATGATTCAAGAGATTAAAATCAGTGTATCACAATAATTAAAATAGAAGTCGTTTTTCTAATTTTTTTATTAATTTTTTGTTTGAAGAAATCTGTATAAAATGCTTTTATTTCTAAACAAACAAATCAATAAAAAAAATCAGCTACAAAAATTCGTGTTGCTTCAGAAATTTCCGAGCCATTCGAAATTAAAATTGCAATTATAATCTTAGGGACTAGACAAATTAAAAATTATTGGTTTTTATTCTGCCATGAACTTAGTAATTTACTTTTTTGCATAAAAGGGCATAAGGAACTTCCTAAAAACTACCAAGTATCAAAATGAATGAAAATAATTCAGCTTTAATAGAAAATAGATGAAACTATAGCTAAAAAAGAAACTGTAGTAAAATTACTTTCAAAAATTAATTGAAAGATGCAGCTTTTTGAACCATTCCTAATTCTGAAGGGGAAGAAGATCAACACAATTATTATGAACAAAATTATTCTTTCTGTAGAGTCATTTTCTTCCAAATAATATAAAACATTTTGCCAGTGAAATTTATTTCTGCCTGTTCTTTTACATTGAAGGAAAAAACGCTCATGAATCATACTCATTCTAATGTAAAATTGATAACTCACTACGATAATAAATAAGTATCAAGCAAATTTTTATCTATTGGGCAAAAGAAAAAAGTAAAAGGAGATTCACTTATGTCTATAAAATGTAAAAACATGATTTTAAAAAGAATATACTATATTTTTTGCGCCATCAGTTAATAAAAAATTATTTTAGAATATAAACAATTTTTTATGTGAAAATCAGAATTTTTTTTCTATGAAGATGAGATTTTAAAAACACGTTTGGAAAATTTTAAGAAATAACATTTTTGAACATATTTAGTAACCTTGCTTTATATAATAAGATGTACAAATTGCCTAACTTCCATTCACTTAAGTGTTTGGAAATTAATTTATTAAAAAAATTAATACAAAAACTTTATTTATATTCCTCTTTGCAACATTTTAACTTTCTAAACGTTTTTTTTTTCAAACATACTTAAAAAATATATATACATAAAGAATGAAATGCTACTTAGTTATTAATCTTTAAATTTGACTTTTATTTCCATCAATTTCTGCGCTACTCATTGGGGTGAACGGAAGAGAAAATATTTAATGTTCAAAATAAATTTTGAATTAGTAAAGATTTAATCTGCCTTCAATGGAAAAATTTTGATTCAAATATAAACATGAATATCCATCTTGTATAATACTTCCATTCCACGTCTTATTTTAAAAGTTGAATTAAGTTTTAGAAAAACAATTTAAGTATTATAGAGCAATAAAGTAAAGATTATTCAATCAATAGAATACAAATTATTACTTTAATTTAATATGTGTTTTAAATCTTTAACTTTGTATATATTTAAAAAAACTGTTAAGGAGAGTAGCTTTTATTTTTTTTAACTATTTATTCCAAATCATCATAAAAGTATATCGGCATAAAATTTTTGTATGTAAAATATTCTTCTAATGATATAAGAAATTTGCTTATGCAAGAAACAAAAAACTAAATAAAAAGAAGTTTGATTCGGGTTTGCATTTGATTGCTCTATTTATTCTTTAAATTGATTTTTTTTAAAAAAAAAAACACGATCAGAGCTATAGCATTTGTAAATGAATTCTCCTGTTGCGTCTCTTGCTTCTAGGTTTGGCGGCATTGGCGACATCCCCATGGATGGAACGCAGGAGGAGGATGCTACGCCCTCTTGGCAACCTCGAAAAATCACGCTCCGACACAACGCAGGAAGGGAAAGATGCTCATTTCCTTGGCTCTTCCCTCCGAAAGGTCTGTACGGGACAGCCGGGAAATTAATCCCTTGCTTTGCTTAACGTAACCCAAAAAAAGTTTATTGCATAACCCGAAAGAAATCACCCCCGCTCATCGGTTTCTCATACGTGGGTGTCACGCCGATCCCCATGATCGTCGGCAACGATATGTCCGACAATGCGGGATCTCCAAACAGCAACAACAATCTTCCATCTTTTGGTTTCACCCAGGAGCAGGTCGCCTGCGTCTGTGAAGTCCTTCAGCAGTCTGGGAACATAGATAGGCTGGGACGGTTTCTGTGGTCATTGCCAGCCTGCGAACAGCTACAAAGGAATGAGAGTGTTCTGAAGGCAAAAGCCTTGGTGGCCTACCATCGCGGTAACTTCAAAGAACTCTACAGGATTTTAGAGAGCCATACCTTTACTCAGAACTCCCACCCGAAATTACAAGCCTTATGGATGAAGGCCCACTACATTGAGGCCGAAAGGCAGAGGGGCAGGCCTCTGGGGGCCGTCGGGAAGTACAGGGTGAGGAGGAAGTTTCCTCTACCCCGGACGATTTGGGATGGTGAAGAAACCAGTTACTGTTTCAAGGAGAAGTCAAGGAATATTTTGAGAGAGTGGTATCACCACAATCCCTATCCATCCCCAAGGGAGAAGAAGGATCTGGCCGATGCAACGGGTCTGACCACGACTCAAGTCAGCAATTGGTTCAAGAACAGAAGACAAAGAGACAGAGCTGCCGAACAAAAAGACAGGTAGGTAAAAAACAATAACTTAATTTTAATTATCACATTATTATCGATATAGTAGCTTTTTTCCAAAAATTCGTTTTGAAGAACATTGCATGCCTTCCGGTATGTTTGTATTATAAATTTTTTCTTATTTTTGATTTTAGAATTAAAGGATTTCTCTCGTTTAAAGATTTAGAATAAGTTTTAATGATTTCACTGTAATAAAAGCAAAAATATATTCGTTTGAAACAATTCTATTCAGTGCATGTAAACATTTTTTATTTAGTACAATTATAAGATTGAATAACATTTTTTTGACATAAGCATTTTTGAGTATAAATAATTGCAAAAAAAGCATTTATTTATTTATTTAATTGAGATAACCATTTCATTACTTATCATGAATATGTTAAAATGCAACCTAAAAGCAATTCAAATATTGTCTTATTTACACGCAACATCATTATTTAAGCTGGTATATTAATAACGGAAATTTAATTTGAAAATACATCATTTTTCAAATCGACATTTCGCAATTTATGCTTTTGCTTACATTTCTAATAAAACATTTTTATCGCTTCCTTACAATAGAAATAAAAGTTAAAGTGTTTTTCTTTTGAATCTTACCAGAAAAATCCATTTTGTTTTATATTATTTTTGGGGCAATTATCTGTGTGGCAAGAGCGAAATATTCGCATATAAATGTTGTTTATTTGGAAATTATATATATATATATATATATATATATTCAAATAAAGTGTAAAATTGTTGAAATTTTAAGAACACACAAAAAAAGAGTTAAAATTACAAACTACTACCAGATCTTCTCTACGTATAAACGCAACCATAACTTACTTTATAATATGAACTTTAATCCAGAAATTAATTCTTAAAAAGGAAATTTTCTTGATAAAAGTATTATTTTGAATTTCATTCTAATCATTACTAGTTAATTAAAACTTCATTTGTTCACTTTTTTATTTTACAGATTTAATTTTTTTAAACAGACATTTAATTAAATTAAAAGTTTTGAATCAGGTTCTTATATTAGATACACACTTTTGGATCTGATTACTTGAAAATCTGTGTTCGTACTGACCGACATAAGATCGAGACACATAGTATCGCTTCCTGCTTGAGATAACTTCGGGACAGAGATTTCTCTTTCTTATCGCATCATATTTTAGCTGTTGATATAATTTGCCTTGGGCTGTAACAGCATGTGCTACAAAGAAACTCCTGTAAACATCTTTGGGTCGGCAACCCCCATACGACTTTCGAAAGATGCTTTGTTTTATTTATGTTGTGTCTGAAATGGTCTAATCTATAAATAAAGAGCAAATCAGACGGGTAATTTATTTGTTTTTTTTTTATGAAGTGTTTATTTTCAAGTTTTTGAGTCGATCGAAGGAGTGATCATTTTCTTTGTTTTTCCTTCATTGGAGTGATGAAGTGATCAATTGCTAAGTTGAAAGAATGGCTGGAATTGAGAAATATTTTTTTTATTATTATTATGGTAATATTATAAAAAACGGAAAAAGATACTTCGTGTGTTTAGTGAAATAAATAAACCAAGGAGCTGAATGGATATAAAGTAAAAGGTATAAATAATGTCCAGTATATGATTTTTAAACACTAATGTCTAAGGAAATCTTAGTTGAAGTTTTTAAATATTTTTTGTTCTTTGGCTAATTTTTTTATTTTATATTATTACAATCTATTATATAGCTTTTATTATTTTAAAACTTTATCATCTTGAAATTTTTTATCGGTTTTCTTATAAAAAAATTATTTTTATTAACGATAATAATAATAATATTGTTTATATAATACGTACCTGTTGAAAAGTTAGTTTTTTGTTTGCAGTAACCTTGAGTTTCACAATAAATAGAAATACCAAAACTTTTTTTTAATTTTTGAAATCAAATGTATTTTTTAAATGTATTATGAATTACATTTAAAGTTATCATATTCCTTTATGCAGTTTATAATTTTTTAAATTTTAAAATTGAAACACATTAAGAGAAATTTGAAATCAGTTTGAAGCGAATTTCATACGAATTAATTTTTCAAAGATAATCGAAACTTATCAATTTTTTTCTACAATATTATTATTACAATTTCTACAATATTAATTAGTACTTATTTACTGATCATTATATTTATATCACCTTCTTTTCTACTATAATGAATAGATTTTTATTTCACCTATGGAATTTTATTATTATTGTTAAGTTTTAAGGAAATTCAAAAATTAAAATTTTATGGATTTTAACCATGAGAGAAATATTCTAGAAATAAAATCATTTCGTTAAATCTCATCTTTTTTATTTTATTTCAATTAAGAGGGATGTTTAGTAAAAAAATTAATGCTTAACACTTCCAGTACTTTTAATAATTATTAAGCATTAACCGCTCTTTATTAACTTCGAAAAAGTTTTATAATGTTTTTTCGATTTTATATTGAAAAAACACACAAGTAATTAATTTTTGCATTAACTTATGATGTTAATATTTAAAAAAAATGCCTTTAGAATGTTAAACTGATTTAATGCATAAATTTCAAATTTTAATTTTGACCCACATTTTCTATAGTCAACTTATATTCGATCAAAAATATCAGTAAATTAACTTTTTACGATCATTTTTATCAGAATATTTTTTGAAAAATGACACTAGTTTTTCTGAAAGACTGTAATATTTCCATTTATAAACTCAAATAATTTTAAAAGAATAGTTTCAAAATAATAAACATTTATTAATTTTTTATTAATTATAAATTGTTGCATTATTTATTTTTAAGGTGTTTTGTTAAATATAATGGTTTAGACTTAAGTCAACATCAAATGACTTAATAGAACTCTAAAAAAAATGTTTCAAGTATTTGATGTTTATTTATAAAACAAATATATATATATATATATATATAAACAAAAATAAATAAATAAAAACAAATATATGATTACAGATTATCGATCTTACCTCTAATAGACTTCGATTGCTTAACAACATGCCACATGTACAACCATATGCAATGAGAAATTACAAACGTTTAACATTCCCATTATAATCAAACAACTTTATTTCAAAAACTTATTCCCTCCCATTGTTACTTTTAGGAATAAAATTCTAATTTTATGATATTTTTTGTAATGGTTTTAGTAGTAAAAAAGAATAATTCAATAATTTCGGAAGTAAATATATTGTAAACATTTTAAAAGCATTCTTTGTTATCGCAGCTGAAACAGTTTCAGCAGGAGTAAAAAAGATAATGATTTTAAGTTTCAATCAGCTATTTCTCAATAATTTTTTGCTGGTTACATATCGTACATCTCTAAAACCCTTTATATCAAACATGAATTAATGACATTCTATTAATGTCAATGCAGTTGGCTTTCAGCCTATTTGTAACTGCATTTAGAAATATATGCAACAATTTATAATTAATAAAAATTCTATATTAATTAAGTTATCGATTATATTAATTAAATTTGAGATACTACAAAGTTATATATAATTTTTTGGGGAATTAATATCTTGTCATCCTGTCAGCTGGAAAGATTTTAGTTCCTTATACTTTTTATATCAGAATTTTTGGGAAGACTGATTGATAGCGTTGCAATTCTTTTGTCCCTCTCTCCCTTCTATATATTTTCAAGGAAAAAACCATACCTTAAAAATTACCCTGTAGTTAATACTTTTAGCTTCTTTTTAATAAGTGGGGAAAAAAGAGGGAGTCTGAAAAGGTTTAATTTTAAAGAAATTAAGTAAAAAAAAGAAATAAAAACAGCCTTATGTAACCTTAGCTAATTGTTTGAGTGAAATATTAGCAGAAGGATACGACATAAGTAACAGACAAAATACAATGTTTCCTCTTAATTAGACATCCTTTTTTTACGATGTATTTGCTTGTACATGCGAATCAAACAATCTACTAATTTTTGACAATATTCAACGTTTTAAAGTAACGAATGTAAAGAGAAACTTCAATTAGAATATCTACTTATATTGGTAATTTTATTTTCTTATTTTAACTCTTTATATACAGCAAGTTCAGAAAAGCTCTAATTTAATTTAGCACAATTACTTTGCCAAATATGAATTGAATTAAATGCGGGAAAAATATCAGGAATCTTAATAATTAGGTAAAAGTTAACTAAAGCTTAATGTATCCTTTTTTCTATTAAATTATTTTATTAACAAAAGTTAACATGAAAATTACCCTTTTTTAATTAATCGATAATGATTGACTTTTTTAGAAATAAGAATAAATTAAGTTCTTTGATAAACTTTTTTTTTCTGTTAAAATTTGTTTTTCATCCGAAATTCTTGTTTTTTTTCTACTTACTTCCTCTGAATTTTTAATTTTATTTAGAAAAGCAGATTAACAAAACAGAATTAAATCAATTTTTAAAAATTCAATTTATTTTTTATTCTTCTGAAGGAATGATTCTATAGCGTTAATGAAAAAATGATAATAACGTCTAAAAAGGAGATATCTTCAAAAAATTTAACGAAAAAACTACAAGTACAGAACTAAATTTATAAAACATACATTTATTAATATGCTAAAATGTAGAATTTGTAATTTAATTTGATTAATTAATTAATTTTCTACAATTTTTAATTTATAATTAATTTGGGGAATGCTATAACGTTTTGGGATAATATGTTTTTCATATTCATTACCAGATAAAGCAAAACATGTTTAACAAAAATTTAATTATAATTTTAATTGTTAATGGGATAATTAATTTATGAAAATATCCAAATCGAATATTAATATAAAAAATGAAAGCTTACATATTAGGTAGTTACCAAAAAAGATTACAAAGCTCATTTATAAATAAGAAAAAATTGAAATATAAGTGTTTAAACTAACTAATTCGGAAGACAAAGCCAAAAAATATATTCGGATCCCATTTAGCCTCATCATGCTGCTGTCACCGTGATAGGATTAATCCCCCTAGGAATTCTTAGGTAATGCATTCACCAAGATTTATTATTTTTCATCATCCAACTTCCAAAACTAGATATTTCTCAATAATTTTAATTTCATTATCTTTTAAGCAATTTTAAGTATCAAAATTTGCTTAATTAAAATAACAAAACATTCAGTTTTGAGTCTCTACACAGAAAGATGATTTCAACGTCTTGCTTATAAGAAAAACTCAAAATTTGAATTTAAAAAGTGAACAAAATGGCGAAAGAAAAAAAAATATTACAGATATTTTTTACACAGTTCAAGTATTGTTTAATGATAATATAAGACATTTTTTTAATTATAAATCTTCAAATTTAGAACTTTTTAAAATTAAAATATAAATTTGGAAAAGATTATTTATTAGGAATACTATTAGAATAATGCTACAAAATTCAAAAGATACTTGAAAACTTTGAAAAATTCATTTATATGACATTTGTAAATTGAAAGAAAATAGAAGATGAAATTATTCTGAAAACACTCCAAAAAATCTCGAGGCTTTGGGGCCGCTAGGCATTTGTCTATTTTACTAATTTATTATTTCTCTGACAAGAAGTTATAATTTTCAGTTCCTCATAAAGTCAATTATTGCTTCGAATATTGAAAAGGTTTTATTTTTTATCTTTATCCTAGACATAATTTTATTGTCTAAAGACATTTAGGCATCCGTTCTTTAATCCTAGAAGGCATAACTTTAAT
>JAOUZG010031916.1:617213-629220 GCA_026289955.1 Argiope argentata | reverse complement strand
ATATATAGTAACTGCATATAAATTATAAAATTAATGAGAAAAAATTATTTTAGTTGTATTTTCGAGAAATTTTTTTATTTAAAAAATGGGCCACATGCCTAGATTACGAATTAAACAAGATCTCAATGACACAAATCACATTATAACAATTCTGCAATTAAAAAAATCTTTTTAACCAATATATTTTTTACAATTAAAAAAAGATATTTTGTCATATTTTTAATGGTAGAAATTTTCATACTACAAATCTTGATCTGTTTCCACGTTCTCAGTTTTAATCTAATTTTAGTAATTCTAGCACCCCTACTGCCATAAATCGATCTTTATTTTTAAATGTTTACCAAAAGTCATTTAAAATATAAATTCCCGAAAACCCATTGTTGTTCTTCGGAACAATTATGTAAAGTTGATACATGGATATAAATACATGTAACCAAATAGTTACTGTAAAGCTAACTGTCAGCTAACGGTTACTGTAAACTTAACGTACTGTAAAGTTAACTGTTACACTGGTAATCTTATAATTTACACTACAGTGTAGAAAGTCTTAAAATAGGCATACACAAATTGATGAAACTCTGCATTTAAAGAGCATTTCCGTGCGTAGCGGAAATTTTCTACCTCCTCGCTCTGTTGAGGGTTTTTTCTTTCTTTTATTTCGAACTCTTAAGCAGAGGAGTCGGTTGCAAGCTCTGCTTTACTTGCTACACATTCATCTTGGCGCTGACAAATCGAAAGAGGCAAAGAACTGTGCGAGCGGTAGTTGACGCAGCTTTGATTTATGGGATACATGTGGCACGTAGCACGTGTTTATTATTCTAGTAAATTTAAATTCCGTTCTTTCTCATTTTTTATTCTGATTAATATTGCTTACGATGAGGGTATCTTGTGTTTGTTGTGTAGGAGATGAGCTTTTTTTACTACATACATAAAAAGCCAACCTTTTATTTTTGATTGTGAATGTCTGAGGAGAGAGGAAGTTTTGTGAAACAAAGAGTGTAAACATTATGAAGAATGTCTCAGTGTCCATAAATGTAAATATTAGAAAGTTTGGTATGTAATGAGTATTATCAGAATAGCCGATCTTACCTTATTGACACAAAAGTGTTTCTGTATTGGCTAGTAATAGTTTTCTTTCTTTTTCTTTGATTTAAAATTCTTTATTAGAATTTTATAAATCACAATGTAAGAAAAGACGGCCCTAAATACGCATATGTCGTATATTTAAACATGTTGTACATTAAAACAGAGTGAGGGAAACTGATATTGTCCGCTGCTACAGTCTGGAATCGAGATAGTTCAAGAACTGTTTTTATTTAAATTCAACTTAAAATGATAATGTCCCTTTCCAGATTTTATAAATCTTCAAAACGATGTTAAGCAAACGAAACTATCTTTAATACATATTTTATCTTTAATACCTTAAATAACAAATTTGTATAACTGTTTCATAAATAAATTTTGATCAAGACATTTGAAATAGGACAAATCTAGAATTATGTTATTGTGAGACAAGAGAGAGAAAAAAGAAAATTACCAGTTTCAGGAAATTATATTTTTAAAAGACTGAGGAAATCCATGTTTTGTCTTGTCAAATTTTCGTGCATTTTCATATAAAAAAGGTTGAAATTTTTGTCAGTTGGCGATAGTGAGCATAAATTTAATAAAGATTTGAAACTAATGTATAAAAAGCATATTAGATTTCTTTCCTGGCTCAATAGCGCAGAATTTTGAATTTCAGAAATTAATTTCATAATATATTTTAATTTCACATTCTGAAGTGATTTTATTTATTAAAAACCAACGTTTATTTTATTTAATTTATTCTCACAATGATAAAAAAAATTCACAATGTGTTAATTTTTTTATTATTTTTTTATCTTAAGATCACGAAAAAAAGAAGATTCATCAAAAAAATTTAATCAAAGATATTTTTTATTACCGAATTTAAAAATGGAAAATATTTAAATGACATTTGTGGAAAATATTTAACAAAGTTTTACATATTTGATTATCTAGATATTTTGTAATATAAAGATGTTTTGCTTCTCTTAATAAAATGATTTATTTGCTCTCAGTTACTGTTCCTTGAGCAATTTTTAATTCTATACTGTCTGTTTACCTTGAATTCTTAATGCTTATATTAAAATCTCTTCGCAAATAGGAGAAAAAAAAATCTTTTTTTTTTAAAAAAAAACTAGTATCTAAGTATATAAATTTTTAAAAAGCATTAAGCAACTGTATACCTTAGTTTCTTGACATATAGATTGTGTTCGCAGTTCTTTTTATGTTAGCAACATTGTTGCTTTTGAGGCACTAAACATTCCCCCCCCCCCTAAAAAAATAAATTGCGGTATAAAATACTTTTGAAAGATACTTGATTTTTTTTATCATCATTATAGTAATTATAAAAAGAATGTATTCAAAAAAGTTCTTAAGGAACTAAACACCTTCTTCCTGAAATGGGTCTATAAAATAGCTTAAACCTTTATGAAACTCATTATGAGGAATTTTTTTAAATTCATTACTCATTTTTACATTGCCTTTATTATCTTTAGAATCGTATAAATTATTTTTCATATATTTAAAACTTGAAGTGCGTCTAAAATTTGAAAACAATTTTACCTTGAACTAGGATTCATAAGAGCCATATGAACAGCAGCCTACTTCGGCTGTTGCGTATTATGAATATTATTATTTCAATAGATAGTGAAATACAGTTTCAAAAAGTGACAAAAGGCATTATGCCCAAACAGCCGAGACAAATTTCAAAATATTCTCAATATTTTTCTTAAATATCTGAATCTCATTTGAAATGTGAGCTGAAAACGAATTGCTCATCTCTCCACAAAAGTAAAGTGAGAAGCCTTCGAAATATTTTAAGAATTTTCTACTACGCAGTAAAAAATTTTGATGCATTGAAAGGGAGCACTTTCCGAAAAATATTTCATACTTTGTACCAAAACCGTCCGAACAACATGCAGCCGTTTTCTCTCATTTTCCCTCGACCCTGAAAATAACTACAAATGTAATATTAGAAGATAATTGTATAATAAATCTGGAAGGTTTTGGAAACCTTTAACATAACGATATACATTCAAGAGAAAAATGATATAATATATTTGTATCTTTTTTGTTCGGCCATGTGAAATTTAGCAATACATATTTCACCTTACCTTAACTATTTTCACCCATGTTTGTTTTCCCTTATCTACATTTTATTATTTTTCGAGCATATTAAAAGATTAGTATAAGAAAAACTTAATAAAAATGTAAATACAATGGTCTAGTACTGACAATTGACATGCATCTTAAAATCAAGCAACATTTTACCATCGAAAAAAAAGTGGAGGGGGGACTTCTGAACAAAAAAATTTGGGCAAATGTTAGAAAAAAATTCTATATTTTATTTTTCTATAATTTCAATTCCAATTGCTAGATTAAAGTTACCTGCCAATCTTTTTACATTTTGTTGCAATATTAAGGAACTTCAATGAATATTTTTATGTTTGCTTTTATAAAATATTTTATAATATTTGTGGCAAAACTATTCGTCATATTGTGCAATATTACTAATGAAATTTTCTTGTTATTATTTACAAAAGACGTCAACTAAATTAATCTAGAGGATAAAAGGAATGAGAAAGTCCAATTCATTTCAATGAATTTATTATTCAATTGATTAGGAAAAAAAACTGAATTGATAAAATATACATTAAGCTGTCAAGATAAAAAAATTATCTCTCAGACATTTAACATCAGAAATTTATAAAATAATGGATTAAAAAAGGCACAGGTCATGTTTCTTGTTTATTTTAGTTTACAGTTTAATCTGCAAGATTTAATCTCCAACAACGATTTAAACACTTTAAGTTATATTCACAATGTGTCTGAATTATTTAAATTTTCCCTCCTCCTCCGAACAATATTTTTTTATTTTCTTATTCCACCTCCCACTCAAAAAAGTAATAACAAAAAGTTCCATTTTTTTTTTCATCATTAGACAGTTTTGTGGCTAAGGTTTAGATATAAGAACTAAGAGTTGAAGCATTGTTTTATGTTAACATTATGTTTATAGTTTTTGTATTGTTAATAAATTTTATCATATGTAGTACTTGATACAAAAATTGTTCAGCAAGTTAATATCTATTTGCTATTAAACATTGCATATAGATATTATTGAAGTAATAATATCCATATTAATAATAAAATCTATATTATTATTATCTATAATAATAATAGTAATAATAATATCTATATTATTATTATTATTAGCTTCATAGCGTATTATAACATATAATCTTTTTCTAACCACTTTAAATTTTAAAAAATCCATTTAAAATTTTACTAAATTAACAAAATATAAATATTTTTAATACTTTTTCGACAGCACCTTTTCTTTTTTTAACTATTGAACATATATTCAAGAGCATAACGACTATATAATAAATAAATATGCGGGTAAGCTTTTTTTTTTAATTTCAAGAAATTTTTGTTAAACGTAAAATTTTATCCATAAAATGTATTACTTATGGATGAAATTTTACTAAATACAAATCGTATAACTTTTTAGTAAATGTTACTTCTCGTATGAAAATACATAATCGTGCACTATTTTATAATCAGCGTATTTTCTTTTTATGCCATATTGTAATATGATTCAGTTTCTATGCTTGTTGAAAATATTGTTTTCTGCAGTTCCTTAAAAAATAAAGAGCTTTATTCAAATTGTGCTTCCACAATTTCAAAATACCGTTCTCATTTTATAAAAGTTTTTACCTCCCTCAGTGATTGAACGCAGCAGTAGAAAAATAATATAAATACAAAAAATACGTATTTCGTGACATTATATATTTTATTTTATTTTACTATTATTTATATTTACTGAATAGATATTGGGATATTCACAATTTAAGGAATGCTTAGTTATAATTGCGATTATTTAAAAAATGCATTTCATTCTTTTTAACACACACAAACACACACATATATATATAATTCTAATTTTATATTTGAAACATTTATATTATTTCAAATTTCATAGGCTAGTAAGCATTTCGACAAGAAAATAAAATCTTGTTATCAATCATTATTCAAATTTGAATGGAAAATACGTTGACCATTTTGTTTGAAACAAAAATGTTTTTTTTAAATATATATAAATATTAGTTCTTTTTTATATCTTCTGTTCCTTTTAAACTATTTTTGTGAAGGAAATAGGGAAGGGATAGGAATGTTTTCTAAAGAAAAAATGCACCTTCTTTAATTTTTTTTCGTAGTCGGTAAAAATAATACCTGCTGTCTCCAATGTTTTCCTGAGAGATTTTCTTGGATCCAAATCCCACATATGCCACTAAGAATCCAAATCCATGTTAATAAATATTTTAAATACTTTTTTCCGTTCTTTTCTGTTTTCTTTCTTTTTTTCTTTCTCTCTGTCTCTCTTTTCATGTTTCCATTCTGAAATAGAATGTCTTTTTTTTATTTCCTTATGGATATTCTAATGTAAGATATTCAGTTTTTTAAAATTTTCATTATCTATTGATATCTTTATATAGAAAAGTCATTTGTCCTCCTTTTGTTTCTCTTTTCTTCACACAGCTGAAGGGTACCGTCCCTCTATGAAAAGGAGAGGCAACTCAACTGCAATATGGATGGGATCCACAGCTTTTTTTTATCCTCCACTGAGTAGCTCTTTCACTACTGTTCGACGGGGTTGTAAAATAACATCTGCGTTTTATCTCGCCATTTAACATCCAAATGGGGGATTCCTGACCCTGGACGGCCTTGATCCGTTCTTAAAACTATGCAGCCGGGAGGACGGACCTTGTTAAGAGAAAACGTTTTTCTTCTGGTCTAAGGATCGTTATTTTTTTTTTTTTTTGGCCTTGAAATGTTGTCCACCTCCATGTACTCCCCCTTTCGGAAGGGGTGACAACTGTCATCGATCGGGGAGGAAATCCCCAATCCCTTCTTGGAAAAGCGGAAGTGGGGGTGTTGGATCTCGGATGATATTCCTTCTATCTCCCTCCTTCGTAAAAAAGAGAATTTACCATCATGTATTTATAACAGTTAAAAAAAAGCCACGGATGTTAACTTTATGGGCAAAAGTCAACTATTATGTCTTTTAACAGCAATTATTTTAAGAGTCCTGTCGAACTTATAAGATATTTATGCAAACAAATAATTTCATCTAATCTCCGCTTAACAGGCATCTTCACTTATTCCATTTTTCTGAATATGTGTGTGTGTGTGTGCTTGTGTGTGTGTGTGTGTGTGTGTGTGTGTGTGATTTTATATAACTAATCACAATCACTTATAAATGCATTTGTGATTATGAATAATTATACATTGTTACATTTACTTTTACCGAAACAGATATATATATATTTCAAATATTATTCTTTGCTGGTTCTGAAAAATTCAGTTTTACTCTTCTAAAAAATTGATATAAGTAATATTTCCAATTTAGCAACGTAATATATATTGCATTCTGAAAAATTGATAATTATTAACTTATAGATAAGTCAAAGCTTTCTATATATTTTGTTTCAGAATTCCGAGACTAGCATCTCTCGGCTCTTGTACTTTTCTAAGGGATGGTACAATAATTAACGAGGGGTACTACTTATACACGACTAGTATATAAGCGGAACTACTTACTAGCAGTACACTTATACTAGCGGTACTACTTATTACACGAATAATTTAAATTCATCCTACCACGAAATGTAAACTTCTTTTATCTTTCCAATCACCGATCGTTGAACAAAAAAAACAAGTTCTGATGCATGCGCTTTTTAGGCTTAAAGTAAATGAAATCTTGTATTGAAAATATCTGTGAACAGCGGAAAAAAGAACTGAAACAAATCAACAAAGAATAAATTGATGGAACGTGAAACGAAAGCGTTATTTAATGTAAAGATTTCATGAAATTTAACAACTAGTAAATGAATGAACCTTCGCCAAATTTAATTGCCAATTTTCTGTTTTGAAACTGCTCAAGTCATTTTGGTACTTCATAATTTAGATCCTGATCAACTGATAGAAGACGATGCTGGAGCTGTTGCAGCAGCAGCAATAAATAAATGAAAATAAAAGCTTGATTTTCAGTTGTAGATTTAAGAAGCTTAAGGTCTTTAGAAACTGTAAATCTCGAAGGAATCGTGTCTTGAAATCGTAATCGTTGGCATTTTATTTCTAGTCTAATTTACCGCCATTTTGTAGTTTCTATAAATCTTGAGTTAATTCGCTTGAGTTAATAAATATTTCAAAGAGAAAAGTGCTAATGATTTTGACGTATAAAATATTTCTATAAATTTTACGAAGTTTTAAATACTGTTATTGAAACAGAAGTGATCCAGTCCATTGACTTCTCGATAAATGGCTCAAAAGGTTCAGTAACAAATAACAAAGCTTTATTCTACTAGAGAGTACGGAAACGTAACTGAAGCCTATACAAGAGGAGCACATGCAATAAAAACTGCGCACAGGTAATAAACAACCGCAATAACACTTAGTGCTCAATCAGAACTCACTAAAGATGAAGACTTCGAAGACAGACTTCCCTCGTTTATTCCTTCTCTGTATACTTTTATTTTTGTGGATTTTATGGTAGCATATCAAATGTTTCAAAACAACCATAAAAATTCTAATGGAGATATCGCCGAAAATCGTGATTATTCAAGAACCATCTTTTCCTCTCCCCCCCACCAAGTTTGTCGCCAATTGCTGAAGAATATCCGTACAACAGCCACTGAAATGCCTGTAAAGATTCACCTTGCAGTAAGACAAGATTACAAATTCGTAACATTATCTATGCAATATAACAGATTAAACTGCATTAAAAAAATGTCCTTAATTCCCCCAAAACTATACAAACTTTAAAAAGCTTTAGTTTTTTAAAAAAATGTAAAATAAAAACAAAACTACTTTCGAATAAAATTTAACAAATAAAACATAGTATCAAATAAGTAAAACTCAAACACCAAATTCATTTTTAAAAATCGTTAGTTAACTAAACAAAGAGTAAGGAAATATATTCAATAATAAGTAATTTATTTCAAAAAATAATAATAAGAATTTTTAGTTTTTTATTATTACATAACTCTTTTTCTTATTTTTTAAAAACTTTTTTTAAAAAAAATAATCGTTTTACATTATCTTTATCATATAAATTGTATTTAGACATTTATACAACTTTTTTTTGCCTATTATTTCAACAATGATTCACTTATTTCGTAGCTACGTAATATCTCATAATAAAAGCGAAGAATTGTCAGCAAATTACATATGAAAGTAAAAAATAATAGCTATTGCAAAAAAGGTTTGAGAAAAAGAGAGATTAAATTTCAGCCTTTCATAATGAAGCAAGAGAAGAATTTCGAATAATATATATATATGTTTTCGAAAATTTAATAAGGAAGGAGATTTAATATTTCGAGCAGAATAAATTTAGAATTATTTTTTACAAATATTTGTACTACGATTTTTTTAAAAAAATATCCAGACTGATTTCGATATATTTTGCGTCACAAGAGTGGGTAGAACGTTTATTCTATTAATATATATATATATATATTTAACCCGTATGATACTACTAATAAATATATCTCATCTTTATCATTTGACTCTATTTTCAAACAGTTTTTAAGCTGAATAATTCTTTGAATTACAAAACTTCTTTTATCTTTTATTTGAAAATCAAAAGCTTTAAAATTGAAACAATATTTTGCTAGTGTAAAGAAAATTAAATTCTACCAATGTCACCATTTTTTTTAAATCTCTAGGCTTAACTAAATTAATAAATATTATTATTAATAATAATAAGTTTAAAGCATAAATGAAAAAGAAATGGAAAATATATAATGAATCCGGCCTGAAGACTTTTTCATAGGTTTTTTAAGGGAAGGATTCAAACCAGAGATTTTTTCTGTGAAGAGTCATAATTTCGTCCAAAAAATTGACCCTTCATCGCTCGAAAATCCCAGGAAATTGAGGTTTTGGAAATAAACTATTATCACCGAATTAAAAACAATTTAAAAAATATATATAAATAGTTTTATAATACATATTTATTTCTCAAATGAACTGATATTGCCCAGATAGATTCAATGTTTTCTCTTACATGTGTTTTTCTGTACCCAGAAAAATTTATCTACGAAAAAAAAACGACCCTCATCAATTTCAGAATTAATATGGGTATTCTAAATTTCAGTAATATGAGTGAAATAGACATGAAAAACCTTTAACATTTCATCAACTAAACTGTAAGTCCGAATAAAAATTTAAAAAAAAGCATGGAAATCTCAGTGACAAGCCGTTTTCAATTTAATTATACCTCATCAGAATACAATCTGCTTAAATTATATAGGCAAATGACAGAAATCCTCGTTGCTGTGTAACCTGGCACAAGACGAAAGCCAATCAAATAAAAAACATTATTAAACACTTAATTGAAAAAACAATAATGTATATTGAAATATCAAGATTTTCTGATAATTCCTTCAAAAAAGGGGGGAATTTACGTGCAGTGAACTTCTCGATATAAATAAATTTAATAAAACCTACCTACTTTAAAATAAACTCTTTTTCTAAAGGTTATTATGATATAGTATAGCAAAATTAATTAAGAATATGACAGTATAATTCATCATATGGGGGATGATTTCATAAAAAAAACAGCATGAGGAAATATTTTTTCAACATTTCAAATTAGGAATACCAGAAATATCGTGTAAATAAAGGGAAGACAGCGTAGGGAAGGTGGAAGGATTCGTTTTGAAAGATAGAAAACATAAGATTTTAGTTTATGGCTGCTCTAGAATTCTTAGTTCATTTTCATACAAATGCAATTAAGACCCTTCCTTGAAAATTCGGAAGTTTGCGCCTCGAAAAATCCGTGATCTTTTATGAAATTACACCATAAATAGGCTAGGTGAATTTAAATTAGACTATAAGTAAAAGGTGTGCTACTAAAGTAGAACAACATAAAGAAAAATTATTGAATTAATTATAATTTAATCCCTCCGAAATCAATATCTAGCCTTGGATGAAGTCAAAAGAAGATTTATAGGGGCATCTTTTACTTTCCCATGCACATAGAATAGAGAAAGTACAGAAAACGTCGAACTCAAGATTTTGATGAATTCCCACGTTTTAGACCATTCTGAATTCGAAAAACACATTTTTGAAAATGTCCGTATGCCTGTGATAAAGATCACAACTGCTTTGAGCTAGTGCAACTCAAAAACACTTTGAGCTGGACATATGAAATTTGATTTACGGTCTTTATAACCAAATTAGCAGAATTTCTAAAGCGCGCGCGCGTGTGTGTGGAAATTTTCTCTTTGCAATAGCTTTCTAAATATTGAAAATGGAAACATAAATTCCTTTAGCCAAATTAATGACCCATTAAGAAGTTAGAATTTGGAAAGCTATTTTCAGATACTAATCTTGATTATTTTTAACATCTACAATTTATGACACCAAATAGTAACTCATATGCAAAAGAATGAATGTGCATTTGGCATCTAGTCACTGAGTGGAATCTTTTAAATTTCTAAGACTTCTGATACTGTATTTCCGTACTGAAATCGATTTGTAATATTTTCGGTTGGAAGCTCTTTAAAAAGTATGTCCAATTATTTTATCAATCTTGTTTAAGTGCATACAATAAATGAACAAAATTACCTTAAATTAGAATTTGTTAATAGATAGCCTGACGGATATCCACTATATATGATGAACCTAGGATTAATCGAAAAGCAGAAAACAATTTTTGTCAATCTTGCCTTGCCCACCTTTTACAATAGTGCAGACACACCCCGGTGAATGACTTCCATTCCCTCTGGCATCTCCTCCTTCCTACTTGCGGGAGGCGGTTGTCGTGGTCAGACACCTAATCCGGCACTTGCTATCGGCCGAGAAGATCTCTCGCTGACTCAGTGCTTTCCTTTCGTCATCCCTGAACTTGTCGAAAAGATGTCGGCCGCTCTGAGAGCCTATGCCAAAGCGTGAGGAAGTTGACGTTCAGCGAGGGCAGGCAGAGATCGACCGTGACATCGGAGAAGGCCTCTATCGGGCAATGTGTGTCGAACAGCAAGCGGCAATGTAAACAACGAAGATTTATTGAGAGGGACCATTCTTAAAAATCAAATATTTCTTTTTTTGTGTGTGTGTAAAGGGATCAGTTTTGGAGGAGGATGAATTAAATTTTTCTTAAAATTAGTGACAGAAATAAAAGTCGGTACTACCGTTTTTGTTTTGTTTTTCTCCTTCACATTTGACTTTAAATTGCTCTCACGTTTCATATTCATGACACCCAGAACTGGCATCCGGGCATCGGTAACCCGTTGCCTGTCTATCAATTCATATTTACAAACTTACATGGATAGTAAATAGTTCAGAGATACATTATTTTGGCGCCTTTTTTTCAATCGATGTAAACAGCTGGGAATTATCTTCAGGTTCAAATAATCCTATCAGCCTATTGAAGTATGTTAATTACTTTGAGATTTATCATGAATGAAAGGGTTTTTTTTTTCAGATATTCATCAAAAAGCATTTGAAAACCAGAATAAAATCGTGATTGGGAAGAAAAAAAAGAAATCCCAATTATGATTAATATGTTGCCTCCCCCGAGTGCCGTGTAAGACCCTGGTTGTTGATCAGCCATGGGGGAGTGTCCTGCTCTTTATGTCCCTATGATTAATATTTACTTTTTCGTATACAATGTACAAAAAAAGTAAAGTAACCGTAAAAAAATGAATTCGAAATTTTGACTAATCTCTACATTCTAGGCCTTTATGAGTTTGATGTACACATTTTCTTCATATATCCGTCTATCTGTTTGTGACGAAGATAATTCAAAAACGCATTGGACCAGGCGGCTAAAATTCGGCATATGACATTACAAGTGTAATCCCGTGTTAAATTTTTGTATCAAACATTTGGGGAAAATGTGTCTTAAATACAAATTTGATTTCCCGGTATTATTAACTACATG
>JAOUZG010031916.1:560245-617203 GCA_026289955.1 Argiope argentata | reverse complement strand
ATGTGTCTTAAATACAAATTTGATTTCCCGGTATTATTAACTACATGCCAGGGGTTAATCGCCAAGGGATCAGACGATAGATTAGTAAAGATGCTAAATCCACGTCAAAAGGTCAATATTTCGTAACTGTTATACACCAGTGCCATACAAGGAGTTCTATGGTATAATATGCATCTTTATTAGAAATTATGTGAGAAGGTTTTGGGATGGTCACTCCTACTGGTTTATTTTAAGTGGTGTTTCAAAATTTGAAGTCACTCTCAAATTATTTTTAAAGAGATATTAAGAGAATATAATTTTAATATTTTTCATTTATGTATCATCATCAATCAGTAATAGTTTCAGCTATTTTTAATGCATATTTTAGAAAAATAAAAATACTTATTGAGTATTTAGAATTTACTAAAACAAAGAATGGACGTACAATTTTTGAAAAAACATAATGAAATAAAAATTTAATTTCCTTTTGAAATAACACCATGCTTCCTTACTATTGCATTATTTGGCATAAAAGCTTTTAAAATTCTGAGTATTATATCATTCTCAATACACGTTTTCCAATTTATTCACATATGACTAAATTTTACTAAACATTTCATAATTTCCAATAAGGTTTAGGCAATTTGAAATTTTCTACTGCTGCATAGAGTATGTTCGGATTGGCGTATCCAAAGAGCATTGATGCGAACGCATGCATTAAGATTAAAACTCATTGTTTTAATATAAAACAGTTAAATAATTCTGAATTCCAGTATAGGTGGCTGAAAAAAAAAAGAAACAGCTGATTTAAAAAATAAAATAGATTCTTTTTTTTTCCAAAAATTTCAGTGTGTCAATTTATTCTTTCCATCAATATATTCGAATGTTATGTGTTAATTTTGATATTACGCAATTTTTTACATCAGCTAATTTATATATTTGATTGCCGCAAGCATAAGCTTTTAACAAAATACATGTAATATTAAAATATCTTTTTGGAAGTTTGCATAAGCGTAAGCGTAATTCTTTCAGTTCTCATTAAATTCAAGTATTTCAGTCTTAAACAATAAAAATAGTAAAAATTAAATTCTTTAATTATGTGGAAAATCAACATTCGAAAAAAAAACTAATTAAAAGATAACAACAACTTAAACAACTTATAAAAAAATAATTGTAACTGGATCCTTTGAAAAGATTTTTTTTATGTTCTAAGTTTTACTCTAAGCAAAATAGCCCGTCAGATTGAATTAAAACTTGTTTTATGAATTGATTTATTGTTATTCATAAAAAGAATTGAAAATGGCTTCAAATGTAACAATCGAAAACTTTTCACAATGCTTGATAATTATTAATTTTTATTTAACTGTGCGTTAAATAATTATAATCAAAAGTTTAGTTGAAAATTATGATTAAAAAAAGAATTTTTACTGTTTTATTTTGGATTTAAAAAGCAATTTCGGAGTTTTTATTTTATTTTCTTGAATATAAAATATTTTATTTCATGTATAATGTAATTACAATTAATCGAAATCTTATTTTATGAATGAAACTTAATCAGTTTTAAAACAAATTAAGGTTGTTATAAAGCGCATGTTATTATTAAGATTTAAAGGGGAAAAAAATAAAGATTAGAATTCCCAGAAAAGATTTCTCAGAGTTGTAACTCAATCTTTTCGAATTCTGCAGTTTCAAACGAAGTTAACTAATTGCGTTCGTCTGCCTTCGAATGTAAATTATTATTAAGATATTTCAACTTATTGTGTAATTCAATATAACAGATTTAGAGAATTTCAACAGTTTGCAATCCTGCCGAAAATGATTAAACGGAGACAGGTGAGATGGTTTCAAAATGCGATTCAATTCGTTTTGTAAACAATATGTGGTCTCGTTTAAAAATTTAAACGACGACAAAATGATGGTTTAAAATTTGTTTTTCCTGCTAATATGAATAGGTTGTTCAAAGAAGAATTTCAGCAACTATGTACCTTTGTTTTTTAATGGTTTAGAATGACGCGTAGCCTAATATTGTAAATTTCTGTTGTCACAAAGCAGTTCTCTTGTGAAGTATAAATGTTTAACTATCACAAAAAAATGTGATTTTTAATTAAGTTTTTTTTATGCGATTCGAGGTTTTGATATTTAGGAATGTTACAATGAATGCTTAAAGAAAGGCAAACACACTTTAAAAAACAACTTACGGATAAAAAAAATAAAAGACACTTTAAAAATCAATTTTGGATATAGCTAAATAAAATATAAGCAAATTTTGGAGTTCAAGGGAATATTTAAACGAAAATCTTAGTTGAAGAAAAATTGAGTCATTTGAAAACTACACGTCTATTGCAGTAGATTGTTTTTATTTTTAAGAAAGAGAAAATATGACCATAAGATCTATTTGTTTAAATTTTAGAATTTTAATTATTAAAAAAACTGTGACAATTTTTGAATTTTTTTGTCAATAATTTCAGAGAATGTTTTTTATTAAAATTATTTTTATACCATTTAAAATATATAAAATTAGCTTTTTTATGATACCAATTAAGAGTCCCCGTAATTTTCTCCTAAATTTCAAAAATGTTATAAAAATATTTTTTATTAAATATTTACAATAATATATTTCATCATTACTATAAAATTTGAACAGCATGTTTGTTATTGTTTCTGTAAATGTATAATAGAGAACCCGTTTTTCATTCACTGTTGAATGCTAGGTATGCAGAAATTTATTTACTTTTTCGTATTCATTGTTAATAGCATTAAAACTTTTTTTCTTATTGCATTTCATCAAATTTTTGGGTAATCATTAATAATGCCCTCTCAAAAAATTAAGCCATATACCGTATTTTTTAAACACTACTAGTTGTTTTTTAAAAAATTCTTTTCAACATTTCTACATTTTGTCAGAAATGCTTATAATACAAGAAAAATGATTCATATCATTTTATAGTTGGAATAAAAAAAGAATTAAACAAAAAATAATGAAGTGAAATTCATGTGTTAGCAACTTGTATTAAGTAGTTAGGTGATCAGCAACCAACATTCGCTGGTATTATAATCATTATGCTAAAAATTTAATTATCATGGTAATGATAATTAAATAGTTAATCATATAAATAAAATTATTCGTAACTTTTGCCTTTTAAATTATGTTTCTTTCGTTATCGTTTTTAATCGCGCATATCATGCGACATATCTTAATTTGTCTCCCTAAAAAGCAAAAGGCACTGACCAAGACACCATTAAAGCTCTATATTTAGAAAGGCTGAAACTCGACTTCACAATTAGATTAAATTAAAAAAATAAATACTTTTTAAAATTCAAAACATGCAAAAGGAAATAGAATATTCTTTTTTAAAAAATCTTTTAAGTCGAAATAAATTAATAAATCATAAAGAGCGTTAAATTAATAATTAAATTTTTGCACTTATATAGCTACATTAATGACAGATAGCTGTCATTTAATGTAGCACGTTTATAAAAGGTTTCTATAAAGTGATAGAATTGCATACTACCAGAGAGAAATTCCAATGAGCCTCATGAACAAAATTATTAAAATTAAAATTTTCAACTTATACTATCCAAAGCATATCTAGACATCTACATGTTTATTATTTATTACACCTACTTATAAAAACTATTATTTTAAACCAATTTTATTATCGCTAATTGGAATTCTTAAAAGAAATTTTATTTTCTGGAAATGTAGCTGAGAGGAAAAAACTTCAGATGAAGATGTGTTAAATGTCATTTTGGTCAATATAAAATTAATACTAATATGTAAGCAATGTAACAGTAGCAGGAAAAAACTCTATTCTCAATGTATGAAATTAAGAAAATTTCTTATGAAAAACATATAAACCTCTAATGGATTTTTCTTCTTCTAAAATCTAATTCGAAAAATATTGATCCTTAAAATTATTATCCTTTGTTTTGATCATTTCATTACAATTTGAGTAATATTTCTAATTAATAGCCCAAATTTATAATTTATAATTTCGGCATCCAATTGAAACATAACAAATTAAAAGAGACTTTTATAATTTTTTGATATATTTCAAAGACTTCTAAGTAAGCAAATATATATGATAGTTATTATTAATTAAATTGAAATTTATCAGAACAAATTTCTTTAAAAAAGGGAAAAAATAAAAAATTGTTGAAAAATATAATTATTGATAATGAAAAAAAGAAAGAAAGGGGGGGAGCAAAAAATGAAGCAAAAGAAAAAAAAAGGAAGAATAGAAACAAAAATTTTTCCTATATTCTGAAAAATTAGTTTCATTATTCCCCAATTTATGCTATACGTAAAAAAATTATTAAAACTCTACAAATGAGTGGACCAGTTTAAATTTCTAAATGTTTATTGCAAAAGTTAGATGCATACCGCAACTCGTTTTGTATGTAAATACTCTTATTTTCTCGTTTACAAAGTATAGAAAAAATATTATAATAATCAAAAATGTGAAACTTCCAAGCAAATTGATTTTGACAGATCTAGCATGTTTCAAACGGTAAATTCTTTGACAGATGTGTTTCGAAATTTAATGTTAATTTGTTCCGCTTTACAGCGGGAGGAGGGATGCAGAACTCTCTGAGAGTATAGACCCCTGAGAACCCTAGGGCAAAAGTCTGAATTCCAGCTCACTTACGTCTCAAACCCTTTTTACGGGGTTAAATTCATTCATGCATCTCATTCACTCACAGACATAATTTAAATCGAAGACGGAAAACGATCATTCCTGAACCACTATCTCTTGTGATATTACTCTAGACAAGGAGGGTTTTGTGACATCGACAGATTTAACGAGTGCCAGCCACCACACATACGGAGAGTATTCGGCCATCCGGGTTCGAACTCGCAACCTAAAGTCTAGTTCCAAAGACCTGTTAATATTCAAGCGGGCCACGTATTCCCCCCATTTTACCCCTCTTGTGGTTTCGTGGTGTCCTTTGATGCTTGAACACTTTACCGACAATTTGCGGGAAAACTTCGGAAGCGTTCACAGGCATTAAAGTAATCCAAGAAACCCCAAGAAGGGTAAAATGGGGGAATGCGTGGCCCGCCTGAATATTCGTGGGTCTTTGGAACTAGGCTTAAGGAATACGAGTCCAACGCTCTACCAACCAGGCTATTCCGGTCCTTCGAAATTTAATAAATCTGCATTTTAAATGCCAAAAGTGTGAACCATATTTCTTTTACCTTCACTGTTGAGTTTGTTAATCATTGAGTTTAAATCTAAGTGAAAAAACAGATCAACCTCTCGATTGATTCTCTCACAAATTTTATGCATACCTATATTTTAAATGTTAAACGTGTGTAGAAAATGTATCGAGTCTACTCCATTTTGTTGTAATCGTATTAATTTATTTTTCGAGCAGACATATTTCCTCCTAATGGACTTCAATTAAAATTTGATAGAAGTTTACAAATTTTATATAAAAACTAAATATCAAGTGTCAATCATCAAGCTAATTTTTTAGCTTGACGTTTTAAGACGTTTTAAGTTATCAGACAGTCCATAACAACAAATTTTGTAAATTCAGTCTTTTATTATATAAATTCAAGAGTTTTATTTTGTAATTTCAGAGAATCTGAAAAGAGGAGATTCATCAAAATCTCAAGTTCGAATAATTTAATAATTAGAACACTCTCTCTTTCTTCATGCATGAGATAATTAAAAATAAAAAAGGCAAAGATAGAATTAATTTTGGGGGGTGGGGGATTTTATCTCTTCGTGGGATTTCAAAAAATATTTTCTTCGCAATTACTGATTTTATTAAGTATGTATTTTTTGATATTAATTATTTCTTTTCTCTTGCATCACCTGTTTTTTGTTGAGAAATTTAAAAAATTACTCATTTTAGTTGCATTGAAAAATTTTGCTCCATCAAACTCTTCAGTCGAGTTAAATTGTGCTGGAAATGTCTACAACCTCTTTTGCTTAGCATCTACTCTCATCCACCAGGGAATAATTGTGCCCTGTGTGATCTAAAAATCATAGTAGCTCGCCTCCATTTCCCTAACCTCCAGAACTGAAATTTTTTCATTCATTTTTTATTTAATCTCTATACAAGCAATTTAAAAACTAAGGATTTTCGTGACAAATTAAAATGATTAAAAAACCCATTTAAATGTAAGTTACTTTCAATTGAGTGAGTTTAAGTTTAAAAAAAGAAAAGAACGAAAAAAATCTGAAGCTAATTTTAAATATAGTTGAAAAACCGTTTTTTTAATGCAATCTGTGGGCAGATACTGATAGAACAAAATTGGTCATAGTAGCCGACATGTGAAAAAATCATCTAATTATAAAAGATATTAAATCATGCTTATCTGCAAACGAATTTGAAAAAAAATCTTACTACTAATGATTCAAAAATGAAATGACTCTTTTTTGAAATTCGAATAAACTTGAGTTCACGGTTTTTATGAATAAAATGAAACTGAATGACTAAATTATTCTGACATCTACGCAGAAACATTAAACCATTATTCAATTAATGCAAAATCCTGAAGTAATCCCTTAAACCTGTTGTAATCGTTTTCAATTTGCTAATTTTTTTATCATAAATAAATCTGTTTTTATAAGCCATTTTCTAATATTTGATTTGTAATCATTATACTATAGAGGTATTCTAGATTATAAGACTCCACATCTAATTGAAGCCTGTCTGAAAGAAACCCATCGTGATCAATTAAGAGTGAAGAATTAAACATTAATTGAATATAGTAGAAAAGTTTAAGAAAGAAAAAAATAGATAAAGAAAATTCTATGTAAAAGGAAAACAGACGGAAAGAGCTACAATAGATAAATAATAATAAAATAGATAAAGAAATAAATTTTCTAAAAGATTTTTCTAAGTTTCACTGTGTAAAAAGTTCAAATTTCTATGTGTCTGAAAATAAAAACTAAAAAAAAAAAATCTCATTCAGCAATGTAATAAATTTTAATAAATACTTCATATCATTCCTTCCACCATCTTTCTTGAAACTAAATTGCGACATAGTCATTTCAATGTTTATATAAAATAAATCACAGTAATAGATATTTCCCATATATTTTTGTTTATCTCAGTTTTTAATTCATCAAGAAAGAACTTCGTTCATTTCCATACCGAGTCATTCATCATTAATCTAATTTTCTTTCCAATTATTAGCCGCAATTTACTATTGTTATCTTTGGCAACGGAACTGTTTGTTTAAAACCGACTTTCCAAATTTTTACTCGCCATCATTACGCTACAGAAACTTTCGAGAATGCAGGGCTCCGCGTGTGGTTGAGATTTGTGAAAAAGGAGTCCCATCGTGGCCGTCTAACGGTAGGAGATTAAAAGGAAAAATTAAGACAGGGAAAGAAAAATAGAATTAAAAAAAAAAGGTAAAAGAAAACAGGGAGGAAAAGAAAAGTAGGGGAACGAATGAAGTCAGAAGGGGAAAAAAAAGTCGAAACAAAGTTCTTGCGGCGGGAAAGACATCCTGAGGCTGAAAGTTTTTCTCAAGGGTGTCGGAGGATTACTGGAAGAGATCCAAGATGGCGGTACGTGCACACTCAGGGGCTATTTACGTCATCCTATGCCACGAATGGAAACTCTATACCCCTTCTGGATGTTGTTTCTCCGGGCTGAGACGAAGAGGTCGAATTTCGCCCAGTTTTTCTTTGAGACTCATTATGGGATGAGGAACGCAATCGCATCCGTGCAAATCGGCGGAGACATGCCGAGCACTTACTCGCCCCGAAAAAAAAGAACAAGAGGGCTTGTATTGGGTAAATTAGCTTATTAGAGATGGAAGTTTCAGATTTTTTTTAACGCATCCTGCATTTTCTGTTTGGATTTTTCTGACCTGGATGAATCAGCAATGTGGTGAGGGGAAGTGTCGCTTAAAAAAAAATTGAGGGAATATAGAGTCACGAATGAAATTGAATCTTCAGTATATGGCTCATGTTTGAGCATGGTGTTTGTTTATAGTAGTATGTCTCAATCTTTCAGATTTGCTATCCCATTTTCAGGTATAAAATCTTTCGCAACTGCATTTATTTAAAAAAAAAATTTAATACTGGTCGCAAATTTGAGAAATAAATGATGAAATGAAATATTCATTACTGATCATTAAAACAAAATTCTGCTTTTTTTTAAAAGTTTGAACTGAAAAGCTCTATATAATTCAAGAAAAATATTTAAAAATTGTTAAAGTATTTTATTTTTGTGAAATTAAAAAATAAAATAAAATATCCCAAAGGGTTATACTATAAACTAAACCCTCTCCTAGTGGCACAAATCACGTTATAACAATTGTGCTCTATTACCTCCTTTTAAATCCCCTATTACCAATTAATATTTTTTAAGAAGCAAAAAAATAGTTGACTTATCCATACAACAACCGTCCAGGTATTTTTCCAAGATTCCAGTTTAAATATAAATCTAGTACTGATATCATAATATATTGGTCTTTTCAACGAATTTTCATCAAAAAGCATTTCCAAATATTCATTGTTACCCTTTCGAAATGTCATGAGATGCTTATAATTAGAAGTAAACATGTATAGCCAAAAGGCTAAAGGAAGCAGTATAGGATTAAAAAGTTAAAGTTAAAAAAAGATTGAATACAAATTTTTTAAGACATATAAATATTGATGTGAATATAGTTCTTTTTCTTGGAAGTTTTTAATTCTTTCTTTTACAGTAAGTTTTTTTTTCTTTTTCTTTTTGTGATATTTTGAAGTAATCGAACTACAAAAAAAAAAAAAAAAAAAAAAAAAAAAAAAAAAAACTTTCAAGTTTGGTGGTATGCAAAATCAGGGGTAGATTTAGATATTTTATGGCCTTTTGTTGTGGGCTTACGAGACATTTATTTCAATAAACTGATTGATTTAGTTTATTTTTGGCTATGTTTTTTATTTTATCAATATTTTTTTGAAATTATTATTTATCTATTATGACTACAGATTCACCGACATATTCATTTGGGTACAACATTATTGAAGTCAAGGTTCCGTGCTTTTAAATGTACTAATAATTGAGTGAACGTAATGAGATACATTGAAACTTAGCCTATTATACTTAATAAAAATTCCCTCAAGGGGCATCTCGAACTGAGGATGAGAAGCTTCCGGCATGGTGGTTGGATCTTTACACTCTGGAGGGTACACTAATACATAAGGATTGGTTCCTCCCATCGATGATGGGACGTACTTCCCACAGGAAGGGTTACACCTTCCTGTGATGGCCCTTAGGACTCACCACAGTTCCTGCCAACGTTGCTGTTGTGGCGGTTCGGTCAGTCAGCGCTATTATTTTTTTTAATCCTTGTGCCTTCGCGATGGGATCGGTGAGTCACGGTATGACTATACTTAAATGTTTTTAGATTACATTAATATTTTATAATTAATAGAATTTGTATTTTTAAAATAAATTTATTAATTTACCAATTCTAGAAATAAAATTCTTTGATTGACCTTCTTGCGTCTTTTCCTCTCCCTTCAATCTAGTGACCTTTTATCTGGTCTGCTTATTTAGTAATACAGCAGCGCGTATATTATGGAGGAATATTAGGTTTTTTTAAAAAAATTATCTATTTATCTTCTACCAATTGTATGTAAAGAAATCATACCTTCTGCATTTAAAGTCAGTTTTGAGTCAAATGCATTAAACTTGTAAGAATTAACCACTTAACTGTTTTAATTTCTTTACTATCTAATAAGATGACATCTTCTATTTTGAGATTTTGATTCAAATGGAAATCCATCGAATACTTGACTTATCGACGTATTCGAAGCCATTTTCCTATTGAATTATTATTGTTATGAATGGTTTATTTTTTGTTTACAACTATCAAAATTCGATAAATCGTTGCACGTACGGCATACGGGCAAAACAGTTAAGTGGTTAAGCACTGAATTGAGTAACCAAACAATTTTGCTTCAAATTATTGTTTAAATTGCAACAGCATTTACTCTAAACTCTTTAGATGCTCATTTCATTATGAAAAGTACAGAACGAATGTTTAACTTCGAAAGAAATTATTGTTTTTTCTTTCAATAATTTGACACAGATATTCATTATAACTTTCAATAAAAGATTTGCATAAAAATTTATTTTTTGTATTAGATTGTTAACCGTTTCATTTCATTTTATTTTTGGTTGTTTCATTATTAATTAATTTTCTATCGTATTGATTTAATCCAATTCATTAAAAATAAAGGGTCAAGTGAAATAATTAAAAAAATTAGTCGGAAGTGTTTTGCTTTTTGATAAACCACAAATCAATGCATGATAAACTCACCGATGACGCAGCTGACCACAATTTTATTCAAGTATTTTATGAAGAAAGAATTTCTATATTTTATTCTTTTTTAAAGCAGTGAGTCACCGAAATATAGTGACAGTACTTGTAGTCTATTTAAGTACAGGGTTTTTTTTTTTTTTGTAATATTTTTCAAACACATGTGCTATGCGAACTCATAACTGAAAAGTGCATGCTTCTATACTTTTCACGAAGAGAGTTTCTCGAAAGAAAATAAAAGACTTCATAAATAATAAATAAATAAATAAATAAATAAATAAATAAATAAATAAATGTTTCTTTTCCAATGATTTCTTTAAAAAGATTTTTTAAAGCAAGAATTTAACTGCCAAGTTTGAATTCCTCTCCTTTTCATTCATTAGGATTAGATATACAGTTATCTTACATAGTTTTTTAAAAAAATTATTTCCATGAAATTTTGCAAAGAATTCATGTTGCTGAATTTTATTACTTCTGCCTAAGTTCGTTCGCTTTCAGTCAGACAATTGAATATTTTTTTTATGATAGTGCGCTTAAACTTACTTTTATGAAATTTGTGAGAATCATAACCTAATGCAAATATATAAGCAAAACTATGATTAACTCTAAACACGCATTTATTGTCATCTTTATCTTTACTTATAATAAAGCACAATGTGTGTGTGTGTGTGTCTGTTGGCGCTCTGCAGGCCAGACCGTTTGACCTACAGATACCAAATTTGGTATATGTATACCTTGGGTGCCGGGAATGTGCACCTCGGAGCCCTTTTTTGAATTTTTAATTAAAATTTTAATTAATTAAAAAATAAGCCAAATTTTAACGTTTTTTTGCTATAACTTCCGAAAATATTACGGCACAAAATTGATTTTTGCATCACGTTAAAGCTCAAAAAATTAGCTTTTCCATGATACTAATGTTTTGACCTACGAATTAAAACTCTATTTTTAATGAATTTTTAAGCATTTAATTTAATCGTTTTTTTTTTCAACAATTTATTTCGCAAAAATAAAATAAAAATGAAATTTTATCTTCTCGAGGATCTTAAAAAAAATCAGCTTTTAATAAAATGTTGCCATCACATTTTCAGAAGTTCTGATTAAAAAAAGTTAATTACTACCAAAAATAAAATTAAAAAAATACAATTTTCGTCACGTGATTATATGAAATGAAACAAATAGGAAATGATAATTTTTCTTGATCGTTTGCAATATCAAAATTATTAATTCAATTAAAGAATTAAAGTAAATAAAAATATATTACAAAAGTGCGACAGAAAAGCACCAAACGATAATCTTCTGAGAGCGAGATTAATTATTTAAAAGCAAGAAACCTTTAACGAACTTTGAAAATGACGTCATTTCAAAGAAACGACGAACAAAAAGCAATTGCTAATCAGTAGTAGTAAAATATTTTTGCATTCTTTTTTTTTAAAACAAATTTAAACTATAAGACATGTTTTGAATTGTTACTTTTATTTATGTGAAGAAGATATTTTGTGCAAATCAAAGAATTCGCCTTATTGATTGTAATTTATCTCCGCATTTTAATGAATCATGCGAAATAAAAACGCATCTTCTTTCAACGAAGTAACGTAATATTAAAGCTATACTGGTAAAAGTAGGTCAGTTATTTGAAAACGCATCTTCTTTCAAACAAGCATACGTAATAATTAACAATGCAAAATTTGTAAAAGCATATAAAACTATTTTTACCCGCATATTTCGGAGACATCAAAACTTTCTACCAAAACAATATCATGCTCTCTGACGAGAAAAAATAAATCAACTATCTTTCCAAATTAAACATATAAAAATGTCATTTTCGGCACGTGTCTGTATAAAATGAAACATATTTTTGGAAAATAAATGGATGGAAACGTTTTCTATGATATTTTACTATACATATATTACTAATCCAATTAAACAATTTTATTTAAGGCAAATATGGCTTAACATCTACAAGGCATCTTCTATAATCGGAGCCCAACATCTAATTTCTTAATATTTTTGGGAGAGACATAAATCTTTTAGCAATTGGTCCAATTAAATATATAACTATAGATTTAGGGAAAAAAGGCTGATGAATTAAATTTTTAAATACATCATCTGCCATGTGAATCATATTTAACAAAATTTTCTTGAGACAATAAGTTCTTAAATAAAAAAGTGGCATTCCTATCAACTAAATTAATCATCAAATCTGATCGATCTATGAAAATTTCAACATAACTATTCGATATAAACTGGAGATTTTAGATCACTTTATCAAGATATCAAAGAAGTCAAACAGTGTTACTCTAGAATAATTGGTCTAGGTTATGATAATGATGATTGTTCTAAACTTGCAATATTCAGAAATGAATAAATCAGCCAGATTTAAAGAAGATGAAAGTGCTTATTTATTTATTTAGAAGTTGAAATATTAAGAATATTTTACAAATATGAATCTATAAGACCAAAGGAATTTAAACCATAATTTTTTGAAATATATTTATAAACCTAAAATAAATATGATTGAGAGCATTTATATACATCTAAAAATAAAATTGAAAACTAAAGGTTTCAATTAACCTGTGAAATTTTAGCTGAATAATTCCTTGAGATCTAATAAATTATAAAAAAAATTTATAATGTTACAATTTCTGTATTGAACTTCAATGTCGGACTATTCTGCTTTCAGTTCATAGTTTTATTTAAAGACATGCTTAGATTGAGTAAAGAGGTCTTTATATTAATTGAAGTTGCATCCTTTCCACTTTAATTTAAAAGTGAATTTTGCGTGCACTGATAAAAAATCAGAGAGAGATGCGGAGTTCAAAAATCAGGACTGCTTAAGGCCTACAAAATAGTATAAGTGAATTATATGACTATCGAAATTTGAAGCTTAAAAATATTTTGCTGAAAAACTTTTTATGAGATCAAGTTATATAAAAAATGATAAAGGCGGCTAGTTAAACAATAAATAAGATGTGTTATTACTATTTTTTTTATTTCGATAAACATATTCCCAAATTTTGCATTAATGTGAAGTCATCGTTTTATAAATTAAATATAAAGTATGATAAAATTGGCCTTTTGTGCAAATTTTTTTAAAAAATCCTAATGTTATTATTTTTTTTTGGTAATAAATTTTATTTTACAGTACTACGTAAGTAAGCATTGTCTATGCTAGATGAGTTTAGATATGCAACCAAACCTTAGGTTGCGAGTTCGAACCCCTCCAGGAAGACTCGCCGTGTGTGTGTGTGTGTGTTTTACCTTCAAAATTCTATAACTGCATAAAAAGCGAGATAAAAGCTCTCTTTGACAAGGTTTTCTTTTTCTCCGTGTGTGAATATATTGATTCATAAAACTGCAAACTATATAAATGAAAATTTGATGTGTTTTGTTACATCAAAATTGTTAAAATGTTTCACATTTTGGGGCAAAACCGAGGCTAATAGTTGATGAATAGTTTTTCTTAATATAAGCGTGAAAATCAAAAATAACAGATTACTTAAGAAAGATAGATATGTGGTAAAATTAATGGAATTATATATTTATATGGAGCTGAAATTTGTCAAAAAGCAGATTGTCTCTTTAACTTGCCATCCGTTTTTACGTGAATACAACTCAAAAATACAACTTACAAGATGGATAAAATTTTGTCTGTAGTCTTAAATTTAAAATTGGAGATTACTTTTTCGCGCGTGTGTGTGTGGTGGCTAGCGCACGTATAAATATGTCGTGGTCATTAAGTCCTTTATATCGAGCGTAATATCTCTGAGGGTACTAGTTCAGAGGTGATCGTTCTCCGATTCAGGTCTAAATTACGATTGGCTGAGGAGTGAATGAAATGCATGAAAGTCCATCCCGTAAAAAGGGTGTTGACGTGAGAGTTGCCAATTCGTATTCTTGGCTCCTTTTGAGGCAAATGAAAAAACAAGAGAGGCTCACTCTGCTTAAATAGCTGACAGATAACAGTCAGCAAGCTTGTAAAGTGCCATAATTCACAACTACAACAGATGCGTAAATTTTTCTGGTCACTAAAAACAGATACCACTTTGATTCAATTTGTGTGTATTTCGATCACTGACCCTGTTAATCAGTTATGTTTACTATCAAATTGATTATTACTACTCACTGGTTATTGCACTTTGATTCCCATTGTCATATATAAGGTATCACACTCTTCTTTGAGTAGGCTGGATAAGTGTGGGTTTTAAAAATTGTATGGTAAATGTCAAAACTTAAACATTAAGAATGTGGAATTTCAGTCAACTTAACGATATTAATTTGCCAGTTCGATTGATTCACAAGCGGAACAATAATTACAATATAGTAAATTGAACTGCTTGTATCACGTAGTGTCTTCGTCGAAGCAAAGCATTCAAACCGATTCATTGTCACCTGACTTCCGTCAGGCAAGCCATGCCAGTTTGGTTTTTAAATCTTATGTTCACCCGGCTGGAAGCAAGTGGGCGTGATGTCGCAGTACATCATTTGGAGGCATGCTTTATTGACAAATGGCGTTTAACTCTTGACTGTGATTTCAAGAAAATCAGTGGTGGTGTCAGAATGATAAATTGGTTATAGTTGCTTACGTGGTACTCTTAGGTGGAGGCATGGAAACATAGTATTATTGCATTATGTCATTTCTTGAAGTTAAATAATATGTCCATGAATACTTCACTTCGACTATCATTTGCTTTTACTTAACTATTGATGATCACGAGAAGGGGGGAGGATTCATAAAATGATCCTTATTTCTACTGCAACCACTTATCCTCAATATTCTATTTGAAGCGATTTGTTTGCTTGTTGCCAGTTCTGTACTCGGCGAGTTTATAGGACGGCAAGTAGGCAGCGCAAGCGTAGAAAGGGACTGATTTATGTGTGCCACAATTTCATAAGATAGATTCAAGGATTCCATGCTTGGTTATAAATTGTCGTTTTGGTGTCCCCGAATTTTTCTTTTCGTATCGCATTAAAAAGATGGATATTTACACAGGAAAACATGATAAAATAAAAAAAAAAAGATTAACACACCTAAATTTGTAAAACTTCAGAAAAGAAATGGCAAATAAAAAAATTTTTAACGCACAACCTCACATCAGAAAGAAAGAAGAGTAAAATCTACGATAAACATTCAGTTTTTTTCACGCAAAAAATAAAACACGTTAAATTTTCACAAACGCATGCGCAGTAAGGAAAAATACAATACAATGGCTTTGTAGTTGTTCCTTCAGGACAATTACTTGCCATCGGCCGAACAGCATTTTTCAGCCTTTTTACGCATGCGCGGGCTACTTGTCTGATAACTGTCCGAATGTAAACTTGGCATTACTTCAAGTGATTGCAGAGTGGCACTTAAATGCATAAAACCATACCTAATTTTTCTGAATAATTTCTTCTAATATATTTGCGTTGAAAAATACGCCATCCAATGAATTTGATAAAAAGGAATTACCAGATAAATACACCAGAAGGAATTATTTCAGATTATTTTTCGCTAATGCGGCTCATCTTGATTTTTGTGTACTTAGCAGATGACTGAAGTCATTTTCCAAACAGCTGTGATGTCGAGTGCAAAATGTACTAATTTTGTCACGAAATTGATTTGCAAGCAAGTCCAAAGTTTCTACGAAATGCTTCAATCAACGCTGATAATTTCAAATGGTACAGAAAGCTACATTAGCGAAGTATTTTTCAATAAGTGTTTCATAATAGTTTTCAATAGAAGTATTTTTTAACACATTTTTCCTAGTTGTGATTTTTATCTTAAACACGAAAATCTGTTTAAAAAAATTGAACATGTTTTCTTAGATCTTGTAATATATAATACTTCTTCATATAGACAACAATTATAAGTTTAAACGTTGTTATTTTTCCATCTAAATCAAAAAGGGATTTTTTATTCCCTCTCAAGCTTCGTCAGGTCTAGTTAGTTTATCCGAAAATATATTGTGGCCACTAAATTGAAAAGCAGACTTTTAAAAGGATATATCAAACGATAAACAAAACGAAATTTGAGAAATTTTTTATTTATTTAGTTTTTAGTTGTTTAGTAATTTTTAGTGAATTAAGTGATTCTGAATCAAATTTGATTCAAATATTATTTGAATTTCAGATGCATTATTCTTATAATGATTTTTATGTTTGTAGCTTTACTTATACACCGTTGTAATCCAGTTTATTTTGCACTTGATTGGTTAACCCATAAATCAATTACTTTTTATTAAAAAATCAAAATAGTGAATTAAAAATAAAACTTTACTTTTTTGTATTATCACAAAAAAAACATTTAATAAAATGCATACTTTTTTAGCTTTATAATATAATGGAACAAATCATTTTTTTTAAAAAATAAGTTTTCGGAATAACCTTAGAATATTAATATACATGTAATGGTGAAAAAACGCAATGATTAATACCTATAATGTGAAAAATTGTTTTTTACCAATATTGTGAAGTTCGGAATGTGACTAACAAAGAAATTTATTATTTTATTAATTACATTCAGAAAATTTAGAATAATTGAAAAATTAATTAAATTAGGTTATAATTACAACATTTATAATGCAATAACCTTCCTTGGATATCCGTATACAAACTTAGTTCATTTTTCATTGCCATTATATATTAATTAATTTATTTTTAGAGAGAATAAGAGAATTAAAACCAATAGTTATCCTTTTTGTATATGTAGCAATATTTTACATAAATTTATTTAAATATATAAAATTAATTTGCAGCAAACCGATTTAATTTTTATTTTACTATAGGAAAAGCATTTTATAAATTTAATCTCGGAACAAAATATGTAAATATCAATTGCTGTAGCTATTTATTTAGATTCCTAATGCAGCAATGTGAAATTAAAATCTTCCCCCATTTCCGTTTTATAGTGACAATCGATGAAATTCTGCTCTTTTTCATGTATCTTGGAAAGATGGTTGCCTCATTTCATTATTATTTTTACTGTGTTCCTTTTTTGCATCTAATATAGCTCTATAAATTAGAAAGTATATATTTTATATTACGGTATAGCTGCTGGGCCCGACTTAGCCTAATTGGGGCTCGAGACAAACTTCTTTGGAGCCCACCCCCCTGCTTCATAACTTTAATAACGAAGAATATTCATTAAAAAAGGAAACGTAAAATAAGTTCTCGATTCGATTTGGGGACGCCATCTGATTTGGGGCCCCAGGGCAACTGCCCCGTATGTCACTGCCTTAGTCAGGCTCTGTATAGCTGTATATAATGTAGATATATAGTATAGCTACATATTTGAAAAATATAAAACTAGACTATAAGCTCGATAAAATTCTTCAATTGTGTGTATTTTAAGTACCCTTCATTTTATGCCTTGATACATCCAAAGCAATACTTGATCACAAGTATCTCTTAAATATTTTTTTCTCCTTTTTTATAGAGTGATAAGGATATAAGAGCCTGCTCTTTGGCCAGTAAAATACAATTTCAATCAAATCTACAGGGAATATATATGCAATCTGATATAACAGTGAACCACGCACTAAGTATGATGCATACTTAGTGTGTAGTTTATTTACTTTACTGTTATCTCATATTGCATGTATCTTCCCTTTAAGAGATTAGATTGAAATTGTATTTATCTTCAAATATCTTTAAAACTATCTTCAACTCTATGAAGATATTTTTAACTTCGAAATGAAATTAGTGAATCAAAGTCAAGATTAAACAATATACTAAAGAGGTTTCCCTGTACTCATATCTAAAAAATTTTAATGGTTTTTTTTAGAAATTTTAGAAATGTTTTTCAACTCTGAAACTCAAACCCTTAAGATTTTCGCTGCTGTAGAATGCCACCGCGTTTGAAGTTTTTCCCGATAACTCATGCTCGAGAGATTTAACAGTTTCAATGGGATATTGTGCAACTATTTTGAAACTTTAAGTATTCTGTGTTTCTTATTTAGCTGATAATTTTTCAAAAGTTCCCTTTTACGAAATTATATGTTTGTAATTGAAAAACAATTTACTAGACTTTTAATTGAATAATAAAGTGCAAATTCTACCCGTAAATTTAAAAATATAAAAATTGTAGTTTTTGAACGATACAAAGAGTACACCTTTCAGAAACAAATCGTCTTCAAGTGTAGCTTGTTTGAACCGCTATTTTAGTTTTTTTTTTTTCCCAGAGCGTTCCACAGTGGAAAAGAAATACGATACATCCTCCAAAACTGAGCCCTAAAGCAACCTAACTTTTTCAAATCCCTGAATAAACTCACCCTTGCTTAATGTAAACACCAGTCAGTCATCTGTTGCTGGATAAACAAAGGAAAAGGAACAAAGTTGACGGACGTTTTGGGTCGTGAGACGCAGGGAGCCTTCCTTATCAAACATTTCTTTATATGGGGGCGAATTAAAGACAACCACTGTCTCAACCAGTTTTTCGATTCACTACTCACTGTCCCAAACGTTTTACATCTCTGCGTGTGAAACACATTTGGAATATTACATGTCTTAAACTTTTTCTTCACTAGATCTATGTAAATATATCCCATATGTTTGCACGATATTTCCTTCCTTCTTTCTTTCTTTTTGCATTAAATTATGTTTTGAAGTATTAGAGAATTCTGAGTAAAGTTTAACAAACGCTTTCGCATCAACTTTTCGAAAATAATTTTTTAAAATTATTTTTATAACCATAACATGCTTTGAAAATATCAAAATACATAGAAACAACTAAAAAATATTAAAATGAAATCTGGAATACTATTTCAATGTATCATGTCAGAACATCATTTCTTGAACGGCCAAGCACCACGTGGTCGTGCAAAATAAAGTATATTTTTATTCATTTTAATTGCTTCATTGAATGAGTCACTTTAGTATTGCAAACGATCCAGAAAACTTTGTCTCGCATTGATTGTTTAAAAAAATATCGCACTTCCTATTTATTTCATTTCATATCATCAAGTGTTCAAAATGACATTTTTCTACATTTTATTTGCGGTAGTCGTTTACTTATTTTTTTTAAAAAAATCATAGCTTTTATAATGCAATTGCAACCCGTTGCTAAAAACAGATTTTTTGAGATGCTCATGCAGATAATAAATTTTTTATTTTTTGGGTACAGATTTTTGTGACTCCACAAACCTCATTCCCAAAACAACATCTTGTTAAATTTATTAAGAGGAGGTTGTAAAAATTAACAGGGGATTGTAAATATGGATCATGTGAATTATTGAAGAATTAAAATTATTTTTAAAATATTTAGTATTTTTTTCTAATTTTAAATATATATTATTATATTGCGATTATCAAAATTATTACAGTTGGAGTGAGAAAAATTGTTAAAATTATTACTTTTTATGCAACTAAGTTATATATTTGAAACATAGAAATATTATATATATATATATTATATATATATCAATATATATTATATATATATATCAATGTATGCGCAATACTTTTTTAATACTAGCCACCTTTGGTGACTAGTATAAAATAACTGTTGAACTAATACTTACTTAATACTATCTTCTTCGCCTGTATTAAGATGCTCAAAATATTGATTTACATTTTTTATATAGCTTGGGCTCCTAATAACTAATCTTTCAAAATATTTTTATACTTCATATTGTAATAGTTATATAATTCAAACTATTATAAAAGCATCATGCTGTTCTGTTCCATCGCGTTTCTCTAACTTTCTGCCGATTTTAGTAAAAACTGAACTTTAACTTAAAGCGGAATGATCAAATTTCAATTAATACAAAAACTTTTTTTGCCCAAGCCAGACATGTGTTTTTAAAAAATATGAATACAGAATTGTTCAGCGCTAATATCTTATGCGCTCTACAGAATTTTTAAAAAATTTATACAGAATCTTCAAGAATTATTCAATGAAAGTTTCTCTAATTCGTCATAAAATTCAGTTTTTAGTATTACTTTCAAATGATTTTAAAATGGGGTAAATAATAATATTTTATTTTGTTTCAGCCAATAAATGTATTTCTCAAAAAAAAAAAAAATGAAATCTTAGTTTTATATATAGTTTTTTTTTGTCACACAGAATTATATTTTTAAAATTATACTAGATACTTTAATTTTTAAGCGAAAAAAATTAAATAAAAAAAATCTTTTTTATCTTCGAAAAATGAGATTTTCATAATTTTAAAGTAATCAACCTTAAGGAAATTCTGGACGCTTATTGACTGCCTTCTTTAAAAGGGTCAATGAAATAGTCTAAAAGCGTTTTAATGCGATAGTGTTCTTCAAATTTTTACAATTCATTCAATTTTCGTCCAATAGAATGGACATGTTTTTACATTTAAAATATTAGTGACCACAGTATATTTTACTTAATGTTATTCATAGGACCGAGGATCTGTATAAAATATAAAATTCGTTATTCAAATTAGTTATTTTTTTTTACTCAAAATGCATAAAATAATATTTTCATTTCATTTAGACCTTTTTTTTTTCTGCTAGATGAATATGTCTAATTTTAACTGTATCGAAATTAGGAGTAAATTGGATCCGATTAGAGTGGACATTCTGTAAATATATAAATCATGTTTGACAAATATGGAAAAAGTTTTGAAGTATTCAAAAATTAAAGTGCATATTTTAAGAAAATATGAATTCATAAATTCAAAGAATATACTAACGTTTTTACAAAATTTACTTTTTATTACTACACATTTAATAATTTTCATTTACAAATAAAAGAGTTTTAATTTATCTTTGCGGTTAGCAACACCAACGAAATTTGGATTTTTCATTTAATTGTTTTCTTCGTTGATAATAAGTTTTTCTATTTAATACGAATTAGTGACAGCAATTACAGTCTTCTAATACGACTCGCGTTTGTACGGAAAATTTGTTAGTGGTTTGGATCGTATTTAGTTCTTTGTTTTGTTCTTGCACCCAACGCGTAAGCGGAAATTTGTTCCTCATAAAGAAACGCTGACTCTTGCTAACCCGAACTGCAAATTGAAGGAGATTCTCCTTAACAGCTGATATAAGTTATGATAACAAACCAGAGGAGGTACTTTCCCATTGCTTGAAGACGGACAAAATGCAGCTGTTATTTCCCGAAACGGATGGTGGCTTAAAAGCCTCCTGCCAAATAATAATAAATAATCGCCTTCGATGGAACATTTGGTACGGCATACGACATTGACATACAAAATACACAGTGAGGCAAAAGTTGCTTTAACATTTAAACACTGAATGATAAGTACATCTTTCTAAAGTTTTGGTTGCTATGTCTGCAAAATAAATTTCATTAAAAAGAGCCTAAATCAGTATAAACTGAAGATGACTCTACATACAGAGCTTACTTTCCTACCTTCCGTAACAATCATTCTGAGTAGTATTATGTGTCAAACTAATACGAGTTGTCATTTTATCAGCAAAAATGATGAAATGCAATTCTAATAAGGGTAATTGGGCTTACCTTATTGTCCAGGACCGCCACCATAGATGAGTAATAAACACTTGCTCAAGTAATCCGTATTCTTTTTGAAGTAATTTTTATTCACGGCACACTCACAAACACTTAGGATTGAGCGGAATTCACAGATACCTCTCGCAGACCCGGTATCAGTGCTTTCAGTCCGAGGTCTCGGTATCAACTGAACTGTAATTGAGGAGGCTCCGCTATTGGATTCCTTAAGTGGAATGGAAGGAGTTTCGTGACACAAGTATTGGTGACCAGAATAAATTTGAACAATTTCAGAATTGTTCTACATTTTAAAACTTCAATTTCCATCTTCTAAAACACCATTCTTCTGAAAAAATATTTTAAATCTCACCAGTTCAAGATCTGGTAACTAGAATCTCTGAATGTTTCGAATTAATCAGTGCAATTTGAAAAATATTTTACATTTTAAAACTTCCATTTCCATCGCCTCAAGCACTATTCTTCTGAAAAATATTTTAAATCTCACCAGCTATTGCCAGAATCTCTATATGCATCTTATTAATCTGTACAATTTGAGAATTATTTTTCGTTAAAAATTTTTCGTTTCAATCTTTTCAAACACTGTTCTGAAAAATATTTTGAGTAGTAGAAACGGAATGAATCCTTAATCAGCACAATTCGAGAATTGTTCTGCGTTTAAAAACTTCTACTTCCATCTTCTTAATAACTGTCATTCCGAACAATATTTTGAATCTCACTGATTCAGATACTAGCGGATTTAATAAATGCTTAATGTCATTCAATGCTAGCTGCTTAATTCTTCCATGATGATAACATATATTTTCCGATTAGTAGAATTCTGATTCAAAATTCCACTACGACACCATTATTGGTTATATCAACAATATCTACATACTGGATCAATTTTTTATTTTTTGCCGACCACTTAGCAGCTTCATGATCAGCTTTTATTTTCAAATTGTCAGATTCTCGCTCGGTCGCTCTAATTTTTTATTACTATTTAAAAAAATGCAGGGTTAACACTTGTATTGCTTAAATATTCAGACGATTTCTATCCGAGGGACGAAAAAATTTTGTTAATCGAAAAATGTAAACTAGATTTTTTTTTTCAGTATGGTCTAAACGACGGGAATTAAAAGTAGAATTAACAAATAATATTATTTTAAATTCCATTGCTGGTAATTTGGCGTTAATTAAGGCTTTACTTTTCCTTTTTTTATCACCATTGGACCATCAAGTGCAACATAAATAATTATTGCGACATAATAATAATTTTCATTAAATTTTTCAAAAAATATTAAAAAGAAAAATCTCTTCAACTACCATGGATAGATCACTCGCTATTTTCCAATCACAAAGTGAATAAAACGCAATGTCTGCATAATTATATATATATATCACCAAGAGGATAGTCTTTGTTGCTATGTACCACACTGTGTGTGTGCGTGCATGTTCAGTCGATTCATAATCCAAAATTCTTTTTTGTGCGTCATAGCATTATAAACAAACGATATCGAAGGGAAAGTTGAACCTCGAATCTATAGCACCATTACTGGGTGGCTATACCAAGGGAACTAAAAGGAACAGGCTTTAATTTTTCGTTAAAAAAAGTGGCATTCGTATCGAACATCTATACTGTTAAAATTATTTATGTATTTTATTTATTTTTAATATCAGTATATTATTATATATCGAATCATTAGTAAGAAAAATTGGAAGAAAACCTATTCAATCATTTGATTTTCGGCCATGCCCAATCTGTCTATGTATTTCAGTCCTTTTTACATTATTACAATTTATTTATTTATTTGTGAAGAAAGCTAACCAATAGCAGAAAACTTGAATTGCACATGCTCTATAGAAACATAATTTCTCATGAATAAGAAAATAATCTTTTAATTAATCTTCAGGAAAACTTAAGTAAATCGCTCCACTTAAAACTTTATTATTCTTCAGAATAATATTACTTACAATTTGCAATGAACCTACTCATTGATTTGTACTTCAATATGATACAGAAAAAAAAATGGTTTTCATTTCTATTAATTTGGACATGAACTTATAGATTCAATGGCGTAGTCAGATGAGGGAATAGGGAATTGATATCCGCTATACAAGTCTAAAAAGAGTAACAGAGATGAAAATAGAATGCTTTGTGTCTGTTTTTTAATAATATAAATATGCTGAGCAAACGGAAATTTGTTGTGTATTCTGAAACTTATAACACCACTGAAAATGATTAATGGGGGAAAACGCCATTACTTATCCTCCTTATTCTACTGCATGGATTTGTTCTAACTGGACTGTTCAAATAGGAAAAGAACCCCTACCGTTGCCAAAATATTTAACAAAAAATCACTATTAACAATTATAATAATGCATCCACCAAATAATTTCTTACGAGATATAAAGAAATTTCACTAAGCAACAACAATATATTTAAATGCTTCCTTGATTAAAAAAAATTTATACGTCTAGCACTGGAATTAATATATGTATGGATATTTAGATAATCCTTATTGATAGATTATTTACAGTAAGTGCAATTCATTGATTAAAGGACAGAACCTTGTTTCAAAAATTCTATTGGATGATGAACGTCATGTGATTTCAGAAGTCAGTGAGAAAATCAACGTGTGTGAAATTTTATTATGATCTGCAAGGCTTTCTAATCATCAAGATTTCAATATATCGCTGCTCTAAGCAAAATGTTATCTAGAATTTGGTAACAAGCATTCATTCTGATAAATTTCATACTGATAGATGTAAAAATCAACTCGACGAAAAGTTGTGTTAATTTGAAAAATTATTTCGGAGAAATTATTCTACAATATTTCGCGTATTATATACTTTAATTTAAAAGTATACCTTTTTTTATTTATAAATAAGCATGGAGCATTAAAAAGTAATTTAAAAATGAAATTTAAGCTTTAATTATTTAATTAATATATTTATTATTAACTATTTCTTTAGAAACCTTTTCATTCTAAAACAAAACTGTTATACATATTTAATTAATTATTAAGCTATTTTAAATTTGATTATGAAGGGTTACAAACACAAAGAGTTAGCTATGAAAAATTAATATTAGCTTAAAATTACCATATCGATTTTGGTAAACTTTTTTTTATATTTTTGTACATCTTTTGTCACAACAAGCAATTAAAAAAATTTTTAAGTCTATTCCTACTTTGGTCAACAAAGAAATTTTTTATTTTAATTACTTTTTATTAAATAATTACTATTAATATAAATATTTATCGAAAAAAGTATTGATTTTCGCAAGAATTGAACTCGCATTCTTCACATTCACGTGAAAAACATTGAAACGCTTGCATTTTACCGATCGAGCAACTGCCTGTTGATTTCAATCTTCATTACAAACTGCTAAAACTCTATTTAAAGTATTAAAAATTAATTAGATTTAATTAAATGGATTAATATTTGAAAAAATTGTATTAACAACTTGTCATCCGCTATGTTAAAAAAAATTTACTTGAACTTGAGTGGATGAATAAAAAGTATTTTATTAAAAATTGGATTTTTTAAAGTACGATTAAAAATTTGAATAAAATATATAAATATAAATAAGTAGAAAGTGAACTATAAATAGAAATTGAAAAATAATTGCTTGTCTTCTTGATTTTTAATTCGGAAAAATAAGAAAGCGAAGAAATTAGTATTTTATTATTTGGCAGGTAATTGGCATGTTTTAACTGCAAGAAATCTTTTCAATTTTGCAATCATTGCATATTTTTATTCAAGAGTTTTCTATATTATGTAATTCCGTACTAATTAAATAATTTTAATTATTTTAATAAATTCAATTGAGTAAATCAGGTGTTATCTCAGTTAGATGACGCGCACAATTAAATATATTATTTTAAAAAAATCCCGAATGCTTAATGCTTGTCGTCGCTTCACATTCTTTTAGTGACAAACTTTCAACTTAGTAACTGCTTAGAGTCACCTGAATAAGAGACAGCAAGCAATCAGGACTATTAAATAAATTTGTCCAGAACACAAATTCTATGAATAATTAAATGTCAGACTAATATTAATGTGTTATGCCACATAATTGGTCAAGTTGCAATAAGCTTAATTGCTTTCACTAGGTTATTAGAATATTTCTAAATAAAGAAAAGTCTGTTTCAATAATATTTTGTACAAATAGTGTTGACATATGGTCTGGAGTCATAATGGGCTTATAAAAATAAATACAATTTTATTCAAAAGTATCAATATAAAAATATTAATCTAAAATGAATCAGTTGCATGCTAAAAATGTAATGAAATGTGAATCCAAATTTATCTCTTCTTAAAAAAGGGGCCTGTGTACTACCTAGAGCCACTAAGTATTTCAATCTTCCACTGCTTCGGTGAATTTTAAAATTAAGTTACCACAGCGCATTTGACGTGTATTACATAAGCGCAGGTTGATGTCAATCAGTGTTCCGTTTGCATATAAAATATCTTTCGTACTATTGTAGATGATATTTCCTCCCTTGTTTTTTTGGAGTGCAGTCAAGCTTCGGGAATTAACAATTCTTTCATCTTTTGCCGCTTAATTCTATGCATAGTGAAACAGATTCCAACTTGTTGCTTTATTTTCAGTTATCTCTGGAAAGACCCCAAAAAGTCAATCTCTGTCAGTCAAAAAAAATCATCTATAGTTCGCAGAATTGCATGTGTTTATAATTCGGCGGCAAAAAATAGTTTGTCTTTTTGGAAGGGTCCCAAAAAGCGATCTAACGATAATGCTACCAAACGATTATCAATTTTTTAAATAGTTTGAATGCCTTAAGCAAATAAAAAATACGCATTGTTTTTGGCCTCATTAAACGATTTTTTCCCCAGGGCTTGTATTTTATATTTCGAACTTATCTATATGCTATCTGCATTTGAAGATTAGCGGATGCATCGGAAATATTGGGAATTTCAATTCCGTTAAATAATTTTTTTTCTCGTAACTCCGCCAACAAAATTATTTTTACGATAAAATTGCCATCGATGCTATTTTAGTAATCTGATACCTGTTTTGTTGTACGTGTACGTGAACCATGTCCCATGGCCTCATACTACTATGCAAGTAATTGTTTGATTTTTTTAAAAAAATATTTCTCAATATTTCTCTTTCTAATTTTTCAAGTAATCTACTTAAATACTCCATCAACACCAACAGTATGATTACTCGGACATTTTTGCATTATTTCGACATTTTACAAATAGAAAATAAATACGCGCCTAATGGTAAGGAAAACTGCAGAAAACATTTTTGTATTGATGCTTTTAATCAGTATTTGTATTGATGCTTTTAATTTTCTATTTATATTGGAAGATTCGAAAATAATCCTTTTCATCAAGACCGTATGATGATTCCAGCTGAATTTTTAAAACTAGCATGCCTACAGAAGTTATGAAGTTGCATTATATCTTTGCTTTTGAGTTCTCTGAGAAGCTTCACCCTATAATGTACCTTTTATCTTATCATTGATATTTTCCATATGCCTTTTGTAATAGAATAAAAATATGATATCTGAGGATAGCGATGGTTTTGAGCATTTCATATCATTTTTATAACCTGTCTATCTAAAAACGCAGTATGCATTTAGATATACATATTTGTATAACTAAATGGTAATATACAAGTCTGTATATTACCATTTAGGTATACAAATCTGTTACTATTCAAATATTTTGTAATATGTCATAATCTATGACATATTACAAAATTTTGTTTTAAAAATTGTGATCAGTGTTGATTTTTCGATGCCACCTATTACTAATGCGCCAAAGTATCTCCCGAAAACATTGACACTTCTCAGAATCCGAAATGTAATGCAAGCCTTGGCCTAATGAGGGTTTCCTTGCAAAATTTCAGTCAGTAGTCATATCATAAATCTCTTCGATTTTTACATATGAAGTTGTTCAAAAATTTTATCAAGAGCTTTGAACCATTTTACAAGATTTTAAATAATATACCACTGTTGCCATTTAATACTTAAAACTTGCAAGTACATGGCGTGAATGGAACATCGCTTAGATATGCGATTCAATTAAGTGATCACAAGTTTTTGATTATGGAAATTCTGTTTTTTCAGGGATATCATGGGTGGAGAAGCTTGCAAAACAGGCGGAGCTGCTAGCGATTCATTCAACGAAGACGGTGATTCGAATAGCAGGAAATCTCCGGATGATTCTCTGTACAGAATCGATGTGAAAACAGAAGCTAACCATTCCTCAAGGGCCGAAGATCAAGCCACTACGAGTCACCAACTTCAACAACACCCCAATCAACAGCATCAACAGTTTCGGTTTTCCAACGTTCTAGACTCTTTGCCACACCACCTCGGTTCACCTACTATTAATGATTTAGAAATGAGGATGGTGGTGGGGGATTACCAAAGTTTATGACACATCTAGAGGAACTGCTCGACAGAGGGACGAATAAGTGTGTAAAAGTTTTTAAAGAAACTGTCCACATGCGAATAGAACAGTATTCCTTGTTGACGCCACCTTTTAGATTTGCTCAAAAATGGTCACACATTATTATATGTTGTTTGTCAGATCATTCTTAATGTGAATATATGTGTCTTTGAGTATTTGTTTCGACGCCATACACCTGCAGTAAAGGTTCGTTATACATGTCATCAGATGCAGCATTCTCAACGAAAAAAATTACCTTGTTTTGAAAAAAAGTATCGATCAAAATATATTTTGCAGGATTTCTGAAACGAATACTATTGAAATTAAATGACTACTGAATGATTACTGTTTCGTACTTTGTAAAACTATCTCATAATTTTAGTAGCATATATTTTGGTTAAATTCTTCAACATTAAACAGAAAAATTACTCACAAAATAATCAAAATTATCAAAGAATTCTGCTTTCACTTTTTCGTCCGATGATATCACATAGTTATTTTGTGCTGGACTAATGCTAAACAACGCCATAAAAGGTAAGAGGATAAAATCTAATCGGGATTTTGGCGCCAAAAGATTTTTTCTGTTTGTAACAGAAACTGTTGAAAAGTCAAAATTGTTGGGACGACCAAAGCAAATGGATACTTTCAAAAGTAATTTATTGATTTTTTAAATTAAATTTAAAATAAATACTTGAACAAATTATTTTGAAAACAGGAGATGGTAACCAAAATTTTTACTTTTAAGGGTTAGTTTAGTTTGTTTCATAAGTTTAAGCATTAGTTTGTTTAATAATTAAAACAAATAAATACGAGGTTATTATTATAAGCATAATTATATTAAAAATAAATTACCCTTTGGTTTTTAGGGTTAAAGAATTGCAAATGAATAATAATTCCTAAAAAAGATGAAAGGAAATAATTGATAAAAAAATTAAAAAGGTCATCATAATTGTAATCATAAGTGCAAAGAAATGAAAGAATATGATATTCAGAACTACGAATAAATTTTTTATAGGTAATTTTTTTCAGTAAAACAGAAAAACTTCTTTTAAAAATAAACTTGAACCAAAATAGAACAAGAAATTCTGCAATGAAATATTGTCAAGTAAAGTCCTTAAATATAATATTATGAGAAAAATTTGATAAATTCTAAGGTTATAGAAGATGTCAAATAATAGAATAATTCAACAAAATTTAAATGTTTGTAAAAATATTTTCCATCTGTTCTTTTTATTCCAAACGATAGAAAAAAAAATGGAGAAAATCGTCACATTATTTTATTTGAATGTGAATGTGATAATGACTGTATGGTTTGTGTAAATTATGTGATATAAAACGCTCAAACTGCGAACTTTTCAGTGATCAATGTATGCGACTTGTGTGTTTTGTTTCTAAAGAGAAAGAAAATGAACACAAAAGAATGAAATTTCGTGGACATAATTTTTAGTGAAAAAAAAGTTTTCCTTTTTCTAGTTAATATCTATAAGTGTACTGTTTTTTGTTCGTTTTGACGACATGTCGATAAATTATGACTTGATAAATGAGTAAAATAATAAATAAACTAGAGGATTTTCTGGACTTTTTTTAGTAGTTTCTTTTATCTATATATTGCATTATTCTATGTACATTATCACTCAATCAAATAAAATTCTATTACTCAATATAATTTGGATGCTTTGGATAGAATTTTTTCTAATATATAAGCAATCCGTTTGTTGAACAACCCTTTGATTTACAGAGAAAAAAAAGGATGATTTAAAGAACACTCATTAGAATTATTCATAATCATTAGTCTTCTCCTTTGAAAAACAAAAAATGTTTTATCTATAAAAACATCGCGTGTTAATGATATTTTTAGTTTAGAAGAAATGGAAAACTGAAATATCATTATTCATCGATTGTTGCTGATCTTTGTTCAAAACAGCTTGTAAATAAGTAACATTTTTTTTTTCTTGTTTCAGCAAGATAAATGCCGACTTGCAACAATTTTTTTTATCATTTTTTTTATTTTCTTGAAAAAATAAACGTTTTATTTCAAAAAAAAAATTAATAATTACATTTAATATATCTCGTCTTATGCTAATAAACTAAAAGCAACAATACTCCACCCCTCCTCCAACCTTATCCTGAAAAGATGGTAAAACAAATTTTTCTTCAAAGCAAACATTTCAATTTTTTAAAATAAAAATTTAAGATTTTTTTCCATATTTAGACTTTTTCCTTCTTATCATCAAATTCTATAACTGTGCTCATCCCTGCCTCCCAGATCACTCTGTTGAATAAAAAGTAATATTACATTTAATTTTTTTTTCTTCTATATTTCATAGTATCGCATAATAGCTATTATGCTCTAAATCTATAAGCTGCATTAATCTTATTTATATAAATAATTCAAATTCAAACAAGGTGAATATTTTACAATAGAACTATAATTAATGCCGTAATTACAGAAATAGTGACTCTCATTTACATTATTTCGAGAAATATCGGACCCCTCCCCCCACTTCCATCGTCATAATCTAGATGAAGGGGGGGGGAACCACTCATTGTGTGAAATGATTTATCTGATAATCAAGTATAATCGTAAATCTTTAAGAATATATATTCTTATGAATTATTACTGAAACATAAATGTTTCTCATTCTGCGTCAGATGGTTGAATGATGCCCCCTCCTCTTAATTTTATCCCCCCTCCTTCTTTTCCCTTCTCGGAGATTTAGCACATCTGTCTCTGTGACAGATACAACTACGATTCTCATACACACAAACAGCTCCGATGAGATTTCTGCACAGGAGGGAAGTTAAGGTTTCGATTGAGTTATCTTTGCCAATCTCTGACATGACTTCCAATGGGGAGGAAATAGCAATACAACAATTCGAATTCAAAGTTTTCATTTGAGAAGGGAGGAAATGGAATGGAAGTTGCATAAGAAAATCCTGCTAACGTACCACATATGTTTCAAAGTTTAATTAATTTCATTCCAATGTTTAATTATTGTTTTTTTTAATCATTAGGCAAAAATTATTGGAATAATCGATCAGAACAAAAACAATAAATGAAATTATACCAAAACGGTAAGCTGTAATATGCAATACGCTATATAATCTGAAAATGGAATTTAAAAAGACCTCAAATATATTTGCTGTCATCAATATATGTCTCAGTTACAACAACCTCAAGAACAAAAATTTTTTAAATAAATAAACAAATTAAATTTAAAAATATATATAAAGTTTTTTTCTGTAATTTATTAATGAGAAAAATATTTCTTCAAAAGGAATAAAATCCTTGAAAAAAAAAACCCAACAGATTTTGTAAATTTATTCATACTTTCTTGATTTATAACAAGTCGAAGTTGGCGATCAGTTGGTTTGTCAGAATGGCTGGTTGCTTAAATTTCCAATGAAATATTTTGTGTAACTTGACTTAAATTCTCAGTAAAATATTTTTAAACTTTAATTTTGATAAACATAAAATTCATACTATTTTAGATACCTTGCAACGTTTTATTCGTTGTGCCGTGCATTTACCAAGTCTTCTGTCAGTTCAATCATCATATTTTATCTCAGAAAAAGCAGTAGTGCTTAAAAAATAGATGCACTTTTTTTTGTAAATACTATTGCTTAGTTCTGAAGTTCTTAGTTGCATATAAAGCAAAAATTCAAAATTGTCATAAAAAGCATGTCTTGCATTGAAAAGTTAGCGAGGAAAAATTAGCTGAAACGTCATATTTTGATCATCAATAGGGAAAAAAGCCTGTGTTAAATAATATTAAAAACAATGAAGACGATAATAGTGAAATATATTGTCGTAAAATATACTTTAAAAATTTTCCTCAGCATTTAATTTATTAAAAATGTAATTTTAAAAAATAGGTCCGAGGAGTACGTTGCCATCTTCTAAAATGCAAAAGGACAAGTGGTCTAATATGTAGAACGACGACGAATTCATGCATCTTTATTATTAATAAAAGCCAAAAGCAGTCATGCAATAAGTAAACAACTGTAAATCGCAAGTCATGAAATACAAAATCTGTGAACAGCGGGTTAGTAAACCGTCGATCAGTCAATTAAACCACTCGGTTAATAACAAGATAGGGTTGTTTTTGTAAAATATGACTGATCATTTTTTTTCGGTGCTACGGTTTACAAAATTCCTAACCGCGTTAGTTACCTGCTGTACTATAGATTGTAATTTATACAAAGCACACATAGAGACGTTTTTGGTTTTCATAAATTATTATGATTTATATATGATTTTAAAAAATTTAAAAAGGAGGGGAAAAATAAGCCGAGGGGAACTATTTCATGGAGGATACGAAAGAAAAACACCACAATATTAATTAATTTTTAATTAAATAAAATTCTTTAAAAAATCGTCTTCAAGTGTGTATTTTCGAAGTCAACATTTTATTTATATCAAATCTAGTTTCCCTAGTTCAAATGGCTTGGTCTATACAGCAAAACCGACATGTTCTCAGTTATTATTACTACAGATACAAAAGAATAGGCGTCAATGCAGATAGGAAACTGTTTTCGGAGCAAGTTTGATTGGAGCTAAATAATGCTTTAATTTAAAATTCAAATCATAATTTAATTGAAAAAGTTTTTTTTTTAAAGAAAAAGAGAGTGAAAGGTTTTTTTTCCAGATAAATAATACTTTTAACGAAAAAAAGCTCGAAGACTTGCAACAATATAAATCAACCCTTTGCAGTCCAAAAAATAATTAGATGCAAAATTATTCACCAAAAACAAAGATTTGTCTATTGTTATGAAAAATAAAAATTTATAATTCTTTTAAGTCGAATTTCTTTGAAAAATTAGTCTATATTTCTTAACCATTATGTAGGCATTTTTAATAATTAAATTTGAAAAATAAATAAATAAAACGCCAAAATGATGCACAGTCTTGAATATCGAGTCACACTCCACATCGGTCCGCAAAGGGTTCAAAGAACAAGCAAACAGCAAAATTTAAGGTGATGTTTCATCATTTGGATATAATATTTGTTTTACCGCTAAAAAAAACCCTCTTCTAATATGTACAACTAAGTATTCGCAAACATTCTGAAAAATCTTAACTTGCTATTAAATAACAAAAAAATTGCACAATTAAATACAGAGAGAGTAAAATTTTCTTTTTAGATTAATAAAATTAATTAGTCGAGAAAGAGCCGTAACAACGACGTGAAATATTACCTTTAAATATAATGTCACACTGATACTACACTTAATGTACAAAGAATACTTTTCAATAAAATTACTTTTGCATAGTTATACAGAGAAGAGAGTGGATTTCTCTTTTTTGATTAATAAAATTAATCAGTTAATAAACTGCCGTAATGAAAACGTGAAATATCACCTTTACATATAATGTCACATTGATACTAATTAATGTCCCGATATCTCTTTGAGTTATAAATAATTGAAATCGAATCACAAGACGACACATGCTTGCGGATATTATTTTATATTTATAGGGTAATACATTCTAGATAATAAATGATATTATACATCAAAAAGATCTCTAACCAGTTTCTACAAATGCACTCAGCTACTAAGATGGTGTGAAGAATGGGGGGGGGGTAAATGTTGGTATCTTTTTACCGTTTCATGATTTATGAAACTAAAATGATGTCCCATTTCCTTACAACATTTTTCTCCCTTCTTTCTTTGGTCGTCAGAAAGTTGTAGATTTGTATCGTACAAGACAGACCACCGGAATCGAGACAGAAGCTTTCTTTTTTTTTTCCCTCTCTTCCACTATTCATTACCGGTTACAGCCTTAATCATGATACTTACTTACAGGTAGGATCACGCAAATGTGTAATTAGTAATTGCAGCTAACAAAAAGAAGTTGCTTGAAATTTCTACTCGAGTAACGAAGATTTGTACAACCTCATTACCCAACAAACTGAATGCGAGAATAACGGAAGAAAAAAAAGAAGATATTTTTCCTTTTTAAGGTTTTAATTACAAACGGAATAAGAGCTCAGAATATTTTTTATAGCAGTCAATTAATTGCGCGGTGGGCCAGCTTTGCGTGTTTAGAACAAGCATCTCATTTTTCATTTTACGTCATATAAAGCACTGCTTGGGAAATCGACGATCTGACTCAAGTTTTATATAATTATTCTAGTGAAAATAAACAAGAAAATGCTTCTAACCAAATCAACTTCATGATTACCAGATAACCAATCTAAAGTGTGAGTAAAATTAGATTTTTACACTGATTTTAATTTAAATACTTTGTGATTATTATATTTTTTATCTTACTTTTTACTTTCTGGTATAGACAGCGTAGAGAGTATAGTAATGGTCGAAAAATTCTAACTCGAAATGTTATATATCTCCACGTCTTAAATTCCCTTGAGTTCGAAAAACATATTTTTTTGTTGAAGAAATCCATCAGTTCGTAGTGGCGATAATTCTAAAACTTTTTGAGCTAGACTGATGAAATCTGGTATACGGTCTTTACACCAAATTTTCAGATTTATCTCATATTTTGTACAAAATCTATCCATAGGAAGTCTATTTGCCAAATTCCTCGAATATAAGTTAATATACGATAACTATATAAGATTATGAAAACGAAGATATCTAGATAAATAAAATTTGGAATACAAAATTAACATCTATAATCTAGACACCTCACGAATTTTGAGCCAAATCCAACAAAGGGTTGATTGCCTATCGATTTGTATTTTTCCTTTGTTTTACCAAAAAATCGGGATTTTTTTAAAAAAAATTGTTGAAAGCTAAGGAAGGAATCTATGTAGTTTACAAGACAAATAAAAATGTGAGGTTACAGTATTGCGTTTTTAATAATGCAATAACAATACGGAAATATCTCCATTACAAAGATCATGTTCCTCACATTCAAAGATTAGATCATTACAATGTTCTGTTTATAAATCCCAGATTTTTCAGAATTTTTTTACAGCATTTTTAGAGAAATTTAATTTGCCAAAATTGCGGAGAATTTTCTCAAATAATAACAAGCACCAGTTAAGTTATGCACATTCTTCACTAATAGCTTTTTGCAAGTTTTAAATTATTTTTTTTAATAATTCTGAAAAGATATATTGCTTTTAAATTCGAAAATTGAAAACTCTTATAATTAAATAGCCTTTATATGTTTTTAAAAAAGTTCTGTCACTTTTTAATACAATTTTGTTTAAAATTATTTCAAAATTCTAATTTTGAATAGACGAGGAGTCTTAATTGGAAAAAGTCTCGCAATTAAATGTTTTGCCATCTCTAGCTATCAAATTTTACTATTTAACCAGCTAATTGTTTTTGACGAGTAACTTCGAGTCATGGATAAAGTGCATTATTTTGACTATGACAATTATTATATTTTGTTCATTCAATGACAATGATTGTATTTACATAATAATTGTTACATTTATAATTAATTATTCATTATATTTATATAATACTTTCACCCGTGGCTTCGTACACGTGGAAATTTTGATGTGTATATGTGAGAACTGACAATCTAATCACAACGTAAAATGTTATCAAAACCTCATGCATGCATAAATTTTCAACGCCAATTGGAGCAACGCAAAGATGTGAATTTTAAACACCAGTTGGGGTAACGCAATGCAGATTAGAGATTTTTAATTTCAACAAATCTGTTTTATTTTTATTCAAAAGTATTTCTGAAGGAATCGAAATATCTATTATTTAACAATGTTTAATTTTAAATTTATCATACACTACGGAAATAAACCGAATTGTTTGAAATAACCGGTCGAAAACATGTTACTTCTAAAACCATTAGCGTGGGAAAAAAAACTACTTAAGAACTATGTACTTAAAACTATAATGGTACTTTTCCGTTTGTTGGGCGCAAAAAAACAATCATCAAAGAAATTTGAGAACATTTTGCAGAATTCTACATTATTTGCTAATGAAAATATACCACTATAAGCATACATAAAAAATATATAGCTAACACAAATACAATTTAATTACAAAAGCACACAAAGAAACAGCTTTGATATACTGTCATTTTCGCCAAAAATATAGTTTGTCACCAATTTGTAGCGAAATGGCCGAATGTGACGCGTACGGCAACAGTAACATTTCTAATCATAAGGTTTCGATGAACGTTGCAGCAAATTAACAGAAATATAGAAAAAAAATCAATAAATACAGTAATATGGAATGTATTAAAAAATTTAATCGAAAATAATGAAAGTAGACAAAAGGAATACGTACAACGAGAAAAAAATCAAGAGAAATGAACAGGCAATATCGAATTATTTAACACAAGAACAGCGTAAGAAAAAAAAATGAATATGTCTGTTTTTATAAGCTTCAATACTACAGACCGATGCTTTTCTTAAGAAGAAATTGGAAAGAATACACTTACTCGGTTCAACTAATTTTTCTTATGAGCAGGAAACGATTTAATAATTTCTATTAAATAATTTTCAGTGAAGAAATCGTCTTTCTGCCGAGAAATCCACGAAAAGAACAATAAATCAAAGAATTCCATTAGAATGGTAAGATCACATAGAAGGATACGATATTTTCACTGTGAGTAAGATAATATTAAAATGAAAAACGGTGAAATAAAGACAAACGATACAAAAAGTCCGAGCAGATATTTTGAAATTTTTTTTATTTACTGATAGCTTCTCTGCTCTCACATCGTTGAAGAACATTTCGCTTCAGTCGCCAAAAATTATCCAACGTGTAGCATCCAAAGTTGAAACATTAACCAAATTAAATAAAAAAAATTTCCTTCCTATGGGTGCCTGGTCATTCGAATATAACCTGGAACGAGCTTGCAGATCGCTTAGCCAAAGAAGTTACAGAAAATACACCATGGATTGAATGGATCTCTCCTGAAGACATTATTTCAAGCCTCAAGAAAGAGACACATTAGATAACAATCAATAATTATAGAAACAGTAAATATTTCATTTCTCTAGGTGACATTCCAAGCATTGAAGCGCTGTCTCCCTGGTCCAAAATTCGCAGGGAAGATGTTGTCTTGGCCAGACTAATCAGCGAAACAATTATAACACCAGGACTGTTAAATCGTTTTAACCTTCATAATGATCCTCTTTGTCATGAATGTAATAGCCTAAATGATATTGAACACATAATTCTTTCGTGCAAAAAGTATTCACATTATAAATACAAATTGTGGGCATTTCTCCAATTAGATTTTCCTTCAAAAATGTTCTGGGTAAAATAATTGCAAGCAAGACCAATCCTCAAGTTTCTCTTCAAGCGTTGAAGTATTTCAACATCTACTAATTTTTTTAACCACATTAAACTGCTCTGACTTTTTGTACCTCTTCTTTCCTTTGGAACTTCTGGAAATGTTCTAAATCTCATCAGCGGACTCAATGCAGCTTCAATCAACTGTTTGAGCAGACTTCATTAACTGTTAACTGATTGAAACTTCAATTTGTTTTTGTGCGTGCGCGCTCTTTTGTGTTTAATTTATATTATGTTCTAAATATTTGAAACAGGGGATAGTAGCCATTGTTGCTATAAATCCCAATACCTTACTTCTTTGAAATCTGATGAAATTTGTAAGCAGGCGATTTTAATCAGAATAAAATAATTGGTCTTTCATGAGAATACATATTTTTTAAATTAAAATAATCCTTTTATTAGAATAAATAATTATTTTTATTAAAATAATCCTTTCATTAGAATAAATAATTACCCGAAATAAAGCAAAACAGCAATGTGCATGCGTCAATTGATATAATGAAATGCGTGAAATTTCTACTTAAGTTAGGGTACAGAATAGATTTTTTTTAAAAATTTCTATTATTATGCTTTATTTTAGTTCAAAAGTACTTCATAATGATTCCGGAAGATCGATTCATTAACAATGTTTGGTTTCAATTGCATCAAACACTAAAAAAATAAACAGAATCGTTTGAAATAATTGGTCGGAAATATGTTAAGCCTAACCCCATTCGAGTGCGGAAAAAAAAATCAGTCTTTCTCATTTAGCGGTGGAGAAGAATTTTGATGGGAAAGTTAATTTTAATTAATAAAAAAATAACCACTCAATTAACTACTACTTTATTTATTCATAGGAATAAATATTAGCCCATATTCTTCTGTAGACTATAATCTATCTCTGTGCTAAATTTCATCCAATTTCGTTCAGCCGTGATTGAGTAACAACATCCATCCAAACTTTTACATTTAAAATAGTAGTATAGACATATGTGTACGACACTATAGATAATTGTTTTAACCTCTTCGAAAAATGCCTAACTTTTTAAAGTAACATATACAATGATTAAAATAAAGATTTAAAATGTAAGTCTCCAGGAGAGGGGAGGGAGAAAGGAATTTTGCATTGTCTAAGAATTTACGTTTAGAAGGATTATATTGAAACACATACTAAACAAGAAAAAACGTTATCAGTAGGATTTTGTTGTCGATTTTATATATAACTGTTAATATTATTTCCATCATAAAAACTTGAAACAAGTGACAGGTTATCACTGAGATATATAGCTATTATTGTTTTTAAAATTAAAAACATTAAATGTAACATTATGTAAGGGTTGTCTATTTTACAATTTTTTTTATTATAAAAATTTTAAATGTAACAAAAGTAGGTGACGTCGATTTGATAAATAACTATTATTTTTTTATATTGCAAAAAACTTCAAACTTTTTTCACAAATACTGATGCAAAAATCAAATTTCAGCAAACGTTTTGTAAAAAGGAGAAAAATTCATTATCATTAAAACCCTAGAAATACAAAAACTCAATTAAAATAATTATTATAAATAACAATTGAAGATATGTTTAAAAAATCAACATAAAGTAATGCATTAACTGATGTTTTCAACACTTTCAATCAAAAAGTAAATTTTTTAAGCAGCTGGCAGACATCAGTGCAGATTCCCTAATCTTGAAAAAGAGGAGAAAAAATTAAATTTCGGGACAGTCGTGTTCCATAATATTCATCGAATTTTAATACAATTTCAAAATGTACTGTAAACAATAATATTTTGCAAAATCCTCAGTTTTGGTTTGAAGATTTAATTTTCGCTTTAATAATTATAAATTTTATCGTATAGATGGGAAATTATAACTGTCCCTTCCTTTTATTTATTTTTGCAGATTATTTAAACAAAAAAAATTAATAATTTTTTTAATTAACTTTTTATGAATTATATTTGTTTTTAACCAGAAAAATCAGATGCACATTACATATGAAATTAAAGATACAAAAACAATATATATATCAGATTAAATATAGCACACTTTTTGTCAATAATTTATTGTTCCTATGTTTGTTATAATTGTAATAATAATTACCCTTAAAAACTTTAAATATAATTTGTTTACACCATTTGTAGGCAATCGTTATTTCTAGGATAATTTACAATTATTTCTTTATTCCAAATTAGGATTTTTTTAAATGGTGCATTATCTCTAATTATAAAAGAAATGAGACCTAATTATTATTAATCTTCCATTCATATTTCTATTGATAACAATGATTAAAATTATAAATCAATAAGCATTACAGGAAATTTTATAATAAATATGATAAAAATAAAGGAAAATAACTCACCTGCAAGTATTGTAAAAAAATCTATTTTGATCAAAAAGAATTAAATTTCATACAAGTATTCAAAGAAAAAGAAAGGAATACCATGCATGCAATTGCTATTTTGTCACAACAGTGATCTACAGCCAAATTGAAAAGAATCCGAGAAAGTGCATAATGATTTCAAATTTCATAAAGCTTGGTGTACACAAAACATAAAAATGTTTAATAAACTGTTGTGAGTTTGTTAGTAATGATTAAAGTATACTTTCATTTCGATATTAATACAGTTATTTATACTACAAAACATTTCTTCCTCTATAAACAGTTATATAATTGAATACTATGTTTTAATTCATTTTTTGAATTCAATTGAAGAACTGATGATGGACATTTAATAAAATTATTTGCAGTATACTATTAATTAAAACTGAAAACTCCTCATGTGTTTCATGTTTTTTGCACTTGCCGACAGATATATCATTGAAAAAATAATTCTTTTTCAATAAGAAATGTGGATTTATTCAAAATCTGCCAAAAATTATAATTGCATAATATTAAAAAGAATTAATACATAACATATTTAAAACAGTTTTGACTTCTTTCAATAATCTATATTGTTAGTTGAAAGGAAAGCTTTTTTCATTGGATTGTAAGAAGTATTTTTTGATTCAGAGAAAAATTGATATGGAGTTCTTTAACAATTTTTGTTCCCTATATTAAAAATTTATATATATAAAATTTTTCTTTTGTTAGTTATGAAGAGAGCATGATGTACTGTAGAGGTAGGCAGAAAGTAAGAAATAAAAAAGAGACAGTTTTATTTGTATACAAGACTTGCACAGTTTTAAAAAGGAATATGTCTTAGAATTTTAATCAATGTTGTGGAAAAATAAAAACTTATCTCAGGGGTTGAAATTTCAGAAATTATTTTTAGAATATAGATGGCTAGGAATTATTACATAAAACAGACAGCTTCTAAAACAATAAAATTCACAAGAGTGGCAAAATGAATGAATAAATACAAGACTTTATATAAAATAGTAATGTTTTACGAAAAATATTAGTTATGAAGAAATATTTGGTTTTAGAACGAAAGTGACAACTTTAACTTCTGAAGATATATTGAATGACTGATTCACTACAAAAAGATTTTGATAAAAGCAAGTAATGGTGGAATCAAGAAACTATAAATAAGAACAAAAAAATGTGAATGTTTAATGCAATTAAAGCAATGGTTATGTTAATTCTATAAAATTCTTACATAACACATTTTGCATATCAACTACCATTCACATACCACAGAAAAAGCATATTTTTATGTGACTAGACACATATAATGAAATAAACGTCAAATTCTATTATAAGAATATTTTCATAAAATCGATGTAAAAGAAAGCACTGTTGCAAAACGGAAATATCTGGATTTTTTTACCATCTCAATAATAATAATAAAAAGTTGATATTAGTTAGATTAACAAGAACCGGAAATCTATAATATAAATATACATTTTTCAGCTATACAAAAATATATAAGGCTATAATCAAAACTATGATTATTCTAAGACAGATATCTCTTTTTAAATGATACCTTGCACAATACATTTAATAAAAGTTCACATAATTCTATAATGTAAAAATTTTGATTTGTCTTCATATAAACTGTTATTTTTCTCTTGAAATGAATATTTTCATGAGAGGAAAATAACACACAACCTAAAAAAAAATAGCAAGAAATAAATCTAAATGCAATTGCTTAAGGAATTATTATTTCTTTCCTTTTATTGTTTGGTTTGGCTTAATGGCACAAAAACCATATTTGGCCATGCTGCACCAAACACATCTTCCATTTTATGACTTTTGATTCACAATATATTTATAAAAGGTTCAAATGCACTTTTGTTTAATAAATGCAATAAAACAGCAAAATTTGGGGGGAAAATACAATTTTAAAATGTTTATTCTTTTACAGAAAATTTCAAATTCTGGGTGGCAGAGATTTATTAAAATCTTGAATTTGATGATTACTATACTTTCTCTACACTTCATATATAAGAAAGTAAAAATACATTGTGATACACTTTCCAGCAGTCATGAACATAACAGAAGATTTTTTTTAAATATGTTATTGCAAAAACATTTATAAAAAATTATAAATTAAATTACTTACCAAAAAATTAGCGTATACTCTAAAGCATCAATAAAATTGTGTTCTTTATGTGTTAAGTAGCTAAAATAAGGTTATTATTTAAAGACTATGATTTTTAATTTCTTTTAGCTGCTTAACAAATGTACAATGAACAGTAAAAGATATATTTTCATGTTGTAAAAACAATTTTGATATTCTATAAAAAGATTGAACTAATTACAAAAAATATTCATATAAGCAAATTTAAAAAAAGGAAATGCATTCAATATTGCCTCTGCCAGTTATTTAGGATAAGGCAACTAAATATATTGAAAATTTCCACTTGCTGAACCAACCTTGAATGGCTCAACGATACAGATTAGAACGATATTCAAAAAGGGATATGTGAAAGTGCTGGTGTATCAATTCTCAATTGTAAAATAAGCTTTCAAAAGCTATTATAAAATAGCACGAGCTTTATTCACAGTCATAAACTAGAACATGTTGACATTTTTTTTTAATATTTACCAAATAAAATCCTTAACTTTAAAGACAAACATTTTGAAGAAAAATAGACATCATGTTGGCTGTTTCATTTTGGAATGCAAGAAATTTATATTATATATATATATATATATATAATCATTAATTCTGATAGAAATTTTTAACCTTCAATAAATTTATGTTCAAACAAATAAAAAATGCATTTTTGTGTATTCTTTTTTTGTCTTACCCCCCCCCCCCCCCAGTTAATTGAATGAAAATCAACAAATATTAAGGTTTTCTACTTCTCTTTTAATCAATTCAGCACAATAGTTTTTAATTAAAAAGATTATTTTCAATTTGTCTTCTTGTTTACTGAAATTTCTATGCAACAAATTTTTTCCCCATGGAACTTTCAAGTTCAATTAATAGAGATTCAACTTTATATTTGTTTCAGAATATAAATATAGTTCAGAATATAAAAATAGTTTAAAAAATGACTAACATAATCAATAATTCTTACTCACATTTAATACCATTAAATGCATAAAATAAAATACCTATCTCCTTCATAAATTTTTTTTTTATATTTACACTGGCTCTTTTCTAACTATATAGATGCCTTTTACTAAAATCCATATCTTGAATCTATTAATGTATTGGTAGACAATAATACTTGAAGGTACCAAATGGCAGATAAACCAATAATATGTCTAAATAGGTCAAATTGGAATGTGCTATTTCAAGAAAAATGTCTTATTCTTGAATCTTACCAGTGATTAGTAAGTATAAAATAAATACCATACAATCAATTTAATAATAGCACCCTTTTATTATTCAAGCATATACTATAAAAACAAATTAATCATCTTTTCTAACAAATATTATAAATATTATGTTTGTTGATCTTACTTTGAAGTTTTAATGATTTTAAAAGTAATACAAAATACAATTGATACTAACATATAACCCATACACCAACATCAGAAGAAAGATTGGAAAACATTAATCTACAAAGTTTAGTAAATTTCTATGTTAAAAGTTTATATATCAGCCTGCACTTGTTATCTGTTTTTATATTGTAACAAAAACAGATAACATTTCAGATCAGTTTATCAAAAAGCATGAATGAATTGTGTAATATGATTGAATGGAATATATATTTACCAATAAATTATGTAAATATGTACACTTAAACTACAAATTTGTAATTAAACTTTTCAGGAACTTAAAAATTGCAACTTAATATATTCAGTGATTGAGCAAAACATTCTGAATATTAAGTAACAAGCATAAGTAGTTAAGTAATTAGCAGCACCAAAAAATTGGCTTCCATTCATTTTGCGTTAGAAAAAATATAAAATAAATAATAAATGTAATTAAAAAATTATAAAGACAAAGTAAATTACTCATTTAATAAAGAAAACGAGTTTATTTTGATATATTCAATAAATGGAGTGTCTATAAAATTACAAGTGCAAAACAATTACAAAATACAATCACTAGATGATTTTTTGATAAATCAGTAATTTAAGACTGACAGCTATTCATAGAAAAGAAAATTCAATAAAAAAAACAAAGAAAATAGTAGACATATAATAGATTTTCATAATATGAGCAATGATCATTGATTGGGAATTTGCAAAGAAATTTGTTCCATATGTTACATACATCACAGTCCATAACAGAAGCTAACTGTAATCTCAGAAGCAATGTTTCTTTTTTAGATTAGATTTTCAATATATTACACTCTTTATGAAGGTATGTTTTAAAGTATTTAAAGTACTTTATTTCTCATGTCATGGCACCAAATACAGGATTATGACGACAAATACTAGGTCCATATTCTTCATATGCCGCTTTAGTAGGACATACTTGATAAAATTCAGGCTAGGAAAAAGAAAATTGTTAATAAAACAGACAAATACAATTTTAATTTTAAAAATACCCTAATAAAAAACTTTAATATCTTTTAAAAAATGAATTATACATAGAAAATAAATGTTTATTCATAATTTTGTGTAGAAAATACTTTAGCAAAGAATATTTCCTTTAAAATAATAACATTATTATTTATTCATACAATTTTGAGTATATTGAATAAAGATAATAGCTACAATGAAAATGAAATTCTTTACAAATTGGTGGAAATGAAAATGATCATAAAAGTAAATAGACAATTTCATTTTTCTGTATGTAAAACTGTACTGACTGTTTTAATGATAATTTCTCAAATTAATCAGTTTAATTTACTATAGTTAAATATTATATTTATAATAAATCAATCAAAAACAGAATTTTTCATGATATATATAGAATAATAAATTTCTATAAATCATATCAGAATTTTCTATACAAATATATGAAAAATGTTGTGAACATTTACCATTTAAAAATCATCAAATAAAATTTAGGAAAGAGAAGATGTGATTTATTAAAGAAATACAGCTCAACTCAAATTTTATTTTTATATTTATACTCAAAATACTCAAAAAAAGTATTTTCCACAGGAAATAAAACTCTCAGGAGAAAGCGAGAAATAATTATGACTAATGGCAAGAAAATATCTATAAACATCAAACACTTATAGATAAGAAATAACACGTGCCTGACTAGTTTAATAGTGTAGATACCTGTAGCAAGTTGCACCATTATATAAATTAAAAGGAAACATGTATTTTTTCTCAGAAGAAATTGGCTATCAAGAGGCATTTGAGATTATATCATTTCTTCATATTGTTAATAAATTTTCAATTCATTACCCACAAAAAAATTTGTTGTCTTTAACAAAATACAATAATAAAGCCTTTAATATCATACAACTTCAAAGATAATGATTAGAGATGATATTAATCCTAAAATATGTATGCAAAGAACAAGTGTATGATCATGATTACATAGTCAAAATCTGTTATGGAAGAACTCCTCTTTATTTATGTTTAATTAAGAAAACCTTTTAATTAAGAAATTCAGCATTTATTTCATCCTAACTTTTATCTTCCTATGTTTATTTCTCAATAGTTTGCAGCAAATTTGTTGTATAATATATGAATAAAAAATTCAATAACATTTTTCAATCTATTAATAATTTTAAAATATTCGGCATGTTTTATAACAAATGAAAAACAAATCAATATGTTTTAATTTTTTTTTTACAAATACACCATGAGCATTTAAAAAATTTTCTGAAAATTCCATAGAAAAAATAGTTTTTGGTTGCATAAAAAATCTTTTATTGAAAATGTGCTTGGTCCGACGATCTGTATCCTTTCATCCGGAGTGTGGGAATTCTGCAATTTTACAAAGCTTCTGTTGAATTAATTAACTAGAACAAGTGGAAGGAATCAGGAAATAAGAAAATAATTTTTTGGGTGATGTTACTATGGGCTAAATTAAGATAAAGCTTTGAATATTAATATTGAGTTGGATTTAATTTTAAAATATCCTTACAATTATATATATTCATGTAACAAAGAGCATGTCTAGAAAGAGAGAAAGAATTTCTAAAAAATACTCTAACAAATGGCTTTTATTTTAAACATATAAACTCTATATTTAGATATTTGTTGTATTACATTTCTTAATTGTAACATGTTCACATTATATGGAGGTGAGGATCTTGCTTATCTACATACATTTCTTTTTTCTGAAAACATGGGAGAACATAGGTTTTTGGTATTATTTTTTAATATTCAGATTACATTCACACACACATTACAATCTCAAAGCAAGTAAAAACAAAACAGAAGGGCTAATATATGTTTAATAAGTATTTAGTATGTTTTAAACCATGATTATTAATATTGTATCCCATTATACCATTAACATACACACAATTAACAAAAAAAAAAAGTCTGCCATCAGCCACTTTATAGCAGGTATTTTAATGTCTAACCATTCTTTTCATACTAAAAATAATGCAAAAAAAATTGTTTGCTAAATTGTTACGACTAATTTTATAGCAAACAATTTAGGCAGGAGACTATCAAACTTGCTCTTATTTGATTTCTTATACATTATTTACTTTTTTAATACATAAATAAGTAAAGATTTCCTACCTAAAACAAGAACATAACTTTTAAAAATATCTTAAGTAAATATAAAACTTACTGTAGATCCTAGTAAACTGCCACCAAACCACACAGCATATCTTTGCATATGATGGGATATAACTTGGACTTCGATAGGTTTTGGCTGTAACAAAATGTTAAATTTTAAAATGCATAATACAAAAATAATTAAATAAACCTTATGAGGAATCATAATCCAAAAATATGATGGTAATTAATGAAATCTAATACTAAAAAAAGGCATAACAAAAATGTGAAGAAAATTTTAGTTTTAATAGATGACAGAGAAATTATAATAATAAAAAATTAGTTAAAAATTAGTTAATTAAATTAACACCTCATATTTCAGATATGAGCTGGCTATATTCAATAATAAACATCAAAATTTTGATCTTAACCTATATAAATTCTATAATTTACAACAATGCAACCTGCCCAAATTATTATCAATAATAATATTAAAGAAGAACGAGAAAATCCAATTTTATTATTTAACTCTTTTGCCAATTAACGATAAAAATAATCAACAAAAGATTTTCTTTCAACTGGATATGCTTTTCACCTATAATTAAATTGCCGTGCTTAATTAGATGTCCTCAAATTAAATATGTGATATATATATTTTTTAAAAAAATTACAATAGTAATTATATTTTTCAAACCAGAAACTAACAATTCTACATTTCAATAAAATTAAGAGAAACTTAGAATAACTCCATAACAATAAATAAATAAAATAATAAATAAAAGTAATAATATTTCTTTAACTAAAGGCTGTGCCTAATTTTAAATTTAAAAAAGAATATTAACTACTGCTATAGTAAAAACTTCAAACATTATTTCTCCCAATTTTATTTATTAAATTCTATGTATATTAATTATATTAAAATTTATTTACCTTTATTCGACCTCCACTAAGTGATTCACTAAGCTTCAATCTTGCATCTACAACTCTTTTGATATCTCGCTGAAGCCTCCTGCCAAAATCTCGGAACATTGTCGAACCACCGGATAATACTATATTCTACCAAAATAAATAAATAATGAATACTAGATATAATAATAAACAAGTACAAACAGCAATGATACACCTTCCAAATTCATACTTACCTTATATAGCGGTCTTCTTACATCAATAGGACAACTCTGAATACAAGTATCTACTATTTCAGAAATTGGTGTCATGAAATCTGGATTTGCAAACTATAAGAAATATTAATTAATTTCAATAAATTGCAGTTTACAAACATGGACAGGATTGAACTAGAATATGAAAATTAAAAAATTTGATACCCATATATTAAATTTTTATACGTTGGGAAGCTTAATTTCCTGTTAATATTATTATACTCTTATTTAAACCTATTGGCCCTGATCACTCAATATTGAAACTGTTTGACAGGGGCTTGACTCAGGACAGTTAAATGAGTGATTATCAAGAAATATCTTTCATCCTTTAAACTATTTAATTTGCCCCCAAGTGCCATGAGTCAAGCCACTGTTAAATGAGTTGATATTAAGATGTCAGGGCTCATAGGGCTCATCACTGTTCTATAAACTTATTTCGATTTTTTTTTTCAAATAAAATCTTACAAACAGATAATCAGTAAAAGTTCTTATATTTGAACATAGCTATAAAGGAATTTTCTTCTATAAATTTCTTTATTAAAAAAAGGTGATTGCATAAAAGGAAATTATAATTTCTCATACCCAATTAATTCTATTTTTTGTCAGTTTTAGAAATAGCAAGATATTTAATGCAATAGAATTTTAATATACAATTTTTCTTCTTTATATATACAATACAAGATATCTACCAAAATTAACTTTCTATCAAAAATTCACCAAACATATTTTTAAAAAAGAAAAAGAGGAAAAGAAAAACAGCAGATTATCAAGTTTTTATACATCTAATTTCTAGAATGATGTGGTAAGTGACATTAAGCTACTTCATCATCATTTGTCAAAGTTTAAGCTTAAAAAATATTTAAACACCACCTCTAATATTTTCTTTGAAAAACTTGCAGCAATTCTAAAATTACAAATAAAAAACATTCAAGCAGGCATTTTTTCCTGAAAGCTAACACAGAAAGATTTAAACATTCAAAAGCCTAATTTAAAACACAAAAAGTTACATACCTCAGGATGGAAAAATATTTCAGGTCCTAAGAAACGCTCATACCCAACATCAACCATAAATGGTTGCTGAGTAATTGCATTAATTCCTTCATACTTTTTCATCCACTTTGATGGTTCCTGGTCATACTTTGCAAATTCTTTGGCAATATCAGGACAAATGTAACTGTACCTTTCCTAAAATATTAAAAGAGTCACTGAAGCAAAATATTTCACTTTTTAGTGCTAATATCCATTTACATTGCATGAAATAAACTTTTAAACACTAATTTTAAAAAATGGAAATAATTTAATATTAATAGTTTCCTCATTCTTCAAGGAAATACAGTAACATTTTGTTAAAAACAAAACATTTATAACTAATAAACCTTTGGCATAGGTAGCACTGAAGCATCTGTCATGTTGCAAACTGAATATAAGGTTGAAATTAAAAATATTCCTGAAGTGTGATTTATAGGTATGCAAACTAATTTAAGCACAGCTAAACATGACAGCTATTAATATTATTTGTTTTATATTATGATATTCCTCTGCTCCTGAACCAATGTATTTAAGGGTGCACAAAAATATACTTAGTCTGATCTGTTTAAAAATCACCAGAACAATGAAGTACAGAATTGACTCATCTATCGTTTTGAAAGTTAATAATTGATATTCATTGAATTTCTAACCCTACTGGCTAAGAACACTCTAAGAGTAATTTTTCCAGAAAGAAGAGATTCATTTTTTTTATTACCATAGTCTAGATAGATCTAAATGAACATTTATTTTATCAAATTTGGTTTGAAATGTGTTGTACAGACATAAAAAAGTATTGTCATAATTAAGTTATGTATAAGGGGAGAAATACTTATTTAAGTGTTAAATACAAAACTAAAATTCTTAAAAGATACGTATCTCTATCAAAAATATGTCAACACAAATAAAAACTGCATGAACTTTTTGTAAAATTAAAAACATGATTTATTTATTTATTTATTTTTGTGAGCAAGACCAAGCAAAATAAGTTGATTCAGACAGAAGCAAAAACTTTCAATGGAACCCTAAAAAAAATACTAAAATGAATCAAGCACTTGATACTTTGAAACCTGACGAGAAATATCTTTCAATAACTATTGACTAGCAACAGTTAAGAATTTTTTTTTCAATTGTTATTGTTTAAATAGATTATAAATTATGATATTAAAGTTTTCTTTTATACTTTTCTCTTGATAAGATAAAAATTAGTTGACTTTATGCACCCTTTTAATGTAATTAATCAATTAATATTATCAAAATATTAGATCTTGAGGTGATTATATTAAGTGAGAGCTATGGTAAATTAAATCTACTAGAGATAATCAATGGTTAAAAGTCACCACTCAAGTTTTGAGTACATGAATAATTAAGACAAAAATATTAAAGTAGAAATATTTTTTCTAAAAGATAAAATAAATTAGATAAGTTGATTTCATATGAAAATTATTATTATTTATCATCTAAACTCATTTCAAAATTAGAACACATTAAAAGACAGACTAATAATAATGTAAAAAGTAAGGAGGAAAAGTTCAAAATTTTTAGAATATATTAATAAAAACTATAACCATTTAAAAATTGAAATTTCCTGCAGTCATTTTATATAGCCTCATAAAATACAGAAAATTTAATGAATTTCTATAAATTAAAAGTGGAAATTTTTTTTCTACAGATCTTTATTCTCTACATAAGACAAAGTAAGCAGAAAAATCTTAATAACACAAGTAACAAACAAAAAATCAATAACCATACAATTAGACTAAATGTTAAAATGCAAAATAAATAAATAGATATCTATAAAAGCAAAAAGTTAAAGACAAAAATAAATAATCATAAAGATACAAAATTAGTTACATCTCTCCTAATTTCTCAGAAAGGCTTATTATACAGCCTTAGCAATCTTTCCGCTAATTAAAAAAGAAAATTACTTGCCTTTATTGCCTTAGCTGTCTCCAGTGACTGTTCAGGAGGGATACCAACTTCACGTTCTCTGAGTAAACTTTGGATGAAATAGGTGATATTACGTCCAGCAATTGGAATATGTTTGATACAGCTTCCAATTACATACCCCTCTGCCACAGGAATGCAATGAGTAACACCATCACCAGAATCAATTACCAAGCCATTCAGCGTTCGTTCACCCATTTGTCGAGAAGTCCAAGATGCAGCAAGAGCCAATACAGCCTAAGAGTAAAGTAATATGCCTTGTCTATAATATTATTAATACTATACGATTACACAGCAGATTATTAAAATAGTGTTATGTTTTTTTGGAACACAAGCTATTTTGATCACAATGAATCAAAACAAAATAATAAAACATTTTCTTGTTCTTTAATTGTTAATTAAAAGATAATTAATCATATAAAACAAGTTTTAAATGGTTTGAAAAAAGTTTTCCAATGAGTATGTCAACCCTCTCTTTAAGAAAAAAAATATTGATGGAGGTTTTCTCTCAACAAATCTCTTAAAACCATAACTTGACTTAATAATTTTGTACTAATGATAAAATAAGAACTCTAAATTAATTCTGAAGCCATTTGAATAAGACACTGCACAAAACATACTTATTGTCATAGCACTTTTAAATTAATTTATTATTTCCATTTTAATTATTGAATGATAAACATTGCATGTTTTAAGAAAATACTAGACTTTTATTTTTTTAGATAGTTTTGTTAGAAAAATCCAGCGATAATATCAGTATTTGAATCATCATGATTGTACAAAATACAAAAATTATCAATTAACTGCATTATATGAAGTAGTATATCTACTTCCTACATTTATATATTTTTATATTCTTGAATGTTTTAAAATAAAGAAAATTTATTTTGTTATTCCCAACACATAAAATATCAGCTGTAACATTTTATAGTTAAAAATGTCAATTGTTACAGCTGTTACTAAGTACATTCATTACAGATTATAAACTTTTACCATTACAAAATAGAATGACAAAATCAAAGAATAATGATAGTAAAAACTTACTTGAACTGCAATATATAGACCAGGAACATTAAATGATTCAAACATAATTTCAGCAGTGTATTCTCTATTTTCTGGAGTATTTAAGGGAGGTTCTGTCTATTAAATAAAATATTAAAATTTAATCATTTTTCTAAACAAATACAAAGATCATAAAAAATATTTTATAGCGAAAATTTTCATTTAATATTTACATTTAGAAAATAATATGCTTTAAACATCAAATAATTAAGTTTTGAATTAAAAATTTATTAAATATATATTTTGCAACATGAGAGAGTATGAATTCAAATAACTATAAAATGAGTCCTTGAAACAATCAGATAAGACAATATTAAATGAATAATGCAATGAGAAACCTTATTTACTTTAGCTTATACTAGAAAAACAAAATGTCTTATCTCAAAATGAGTTTAAACAATAAGTGTTACAAAAATTATTTTTCATTATTATATTTTTTAATCAAAAAATAAAATAAAAAATCTTCTAAATTAAAAAAGGGAGTTACTTACTAATAAAAAGTAGTGATCTTCAGGTTCAGCTCGAAGATATTTAAAAATGCACTGTTCCCAAAATCGCTCCATCAAGTCCCAATCTTCTACAATTCCATGACGAATAGGGTACTATATTAAATACTCTTTTTAAAATATTTATATAGAACAGCAATATAATAACTAATTAACACAATAAATCATGTACAATGTTTTAAAAGAATGAAAAGTAAAGAAAAAGAGGCTATACTAACTTTTACTGAATACCCTGTAGAATCAATTGCTTCATCACCTATGTAAAAATCCAAATCATCTATGCCACGACCTAACCTTCTAATTGCCTGATCACCAATTTTTGCAGTTTCTCTGATAGCTATCGCTAAAATAAAAAGAAATAGAGTAAGAAATTAGTATGGCACTTTTTATTATTCTTTGAATATTAAAAAGAGCTTAACTCAAGATTATGATAGCATTGCATTATGAAAAGAGCATTTTAACAATTAATAAAACATAATTACCAGCTATCATGAATTAATCTGAAATCATATATACATATATATTGAAGTAAAAAAAATCAAAAACCTAGGGTGCAAAATACTTCAATTTTCTTTTACAAGCAATCAGGCAAATTTAGTAAAGGAAAAAAAAATAACAATTTAAAAGTATCAACAAGATTAATTATTAATTTTAAAATTATCTAACGTATCTGAAAATCTCAACCTTAAGAATACTTATTCAATCAAAACTTGTTTAATTAGAACTTTTCATAATAAGTGATGTTTCACAGAATTAGTAATGAAAAGTTATCATGATGTTACATATTGGATTAGCCAGCATCAGTGTGTGTTATGCTACTTAAACAGTTATGTCTTACAAAAAAAGAAAAAGTTTTAGCCAGATAGCTTTGTAAAATGCTGCTGAGGATTTTAAACAAACATATAAGTAGTCTTAATTAACGAGGCTGTGTCTCTGACCAAGATAATGGAGCTAAAGGTAGACCAGAATGATATCAATGAGCTGGTAGAAGAACAGAGACAGAACTATATATAAATTAATGGAGATGCATTTTGTATCACAGCGAAGCTATGAAGGATATTTAATCAGAAGAGCAGGAAATAATGGACTCAACAGAGTTACAACCTTCTAGTGAAATAAGTAAGATACCTAAAAATATGGGAAATAATTGTATCACACTTTGAAAACCATCACCATCCCAATAAGTGAGTAAATATGTATGTTAGAAAATCATTCAATGATAATATTGTGATTGTGTCAATGATAATAGTGTGTCTTATTTTAGTGAAATTTTGAAGCTTAACTAAAAACCAACGTCTTATATATAAAAAAAAGCATGCATCATAAATAATAAATTTGTTTGAATATTTTGTCAGAATGTAATACATTTTCTTATTTTACATGAATTTCTATGGGGTAAAAAATTGTTTTGTTTAACGAGTTTTGCATAATGAACAAAATTCAGAAATGAGCTATGCTCATTAAAATAGGTTCCACTGTTTTAATATATTTCAAGGAAAATCCAGTAAAATATAATGTATGATAAAGCTACAGAGTAATGTTTTTATGTCAGATCATTTAATAGAATTTCATAATTTGTGTTTATTTATATTATTAATAAAAAATATTAATAGTCAATTAAATAAAAATGCTCTATAAAAATTAATAAAAAAGCATTGGTAAAAGTTATGTTTAGTGTGCCCCTTGCTGTGGCAAGGATGCCAAGTTGCCAATTAAGATGACGGACAAAGTAAACAAACACTTCTATGGGATAATTATGGTTACCACTTTTTGCAATATAATTATGATTTTTTTTACCAATAAGCACTTTTTTTCTTTTTTCAGACATGGTGCCTCCAACAGATGCCAACACCGGGCACAATTTTTTAACTTAAAAAACATCCTATGGCTTTGCTTGCAACGGGAGCGGGAAACTAGTAGCTTCGCCAGCACATTGAACATAAGGACTGTGTAGATAACATGAACAGTAAATAAAAAATAATTGAGAAAGACAAAGATGCAAAAAGAATGGATTTAATAGAAAATTTTATTTACAGGAAATTTATTAAAAAGAGATGAAGCTCATGTAGGAAGTAAACAAAACATCATAAGGGTTACAACAAGAGTGTTGAGTTGGGTTGCCATATTGGTGGCAAACTCGGGGGCACATCAATGACCACTTTAACCAAAGCATTTTTCACAAATCAATAACTAACAGTTAAAAAAAAATCAAATTATTGCAAAAATCTACATGCAAGCTTACAGTCATTGAACAGAAAAAGGTTACATATGTAAAGAAACTCTGTGCTAAAGCATTATTTTAATATATGGAAAATATTTTACCAGATGGAATGATGAACTGTGGTTCTCTATTCCCAGCAAAACCAAGTTTTGTGTATCTGAAAATTAAAACAGACTTTTAGCTTTTAAACCAATGAAAAGAAAAACCAATTAATGACTAAGCTCAATAGCTTATATCTAAAATGCCTTAAAAAACTATTTTATCAATACTACTGAATTATAAAATAACTTACTTCAAGGGATCCACAAATTTTAAATTAATGATGGAATTATAAAATGTTTCGATTTGGAGGAATGTATCAATTAAGCAAGAACAAAAATTTCTCAATATAGACAGACAACTAATAATAAGCGAGACAAAAGATACATTTTATCAAACTAACTATTATGATACTGATTACAATACAAATAATAAGCAATATAAACAATATTTTTAAAAAATATGTGAATGTATCTTAAAACATATTTTCCAATTAGATACATAAAAAAAATCCTGCACAATTTAATTATTGTGAGATGCTAAACTTCTTAAATACAAAAAATTATTTGCATTAAAAAACAATTTAATTTCATCTCCTATTGTAATACTTTTATTAAAATAAAATCTGGTTTTATTGTAGAACCTTTAGTACACATATTTAATAAATTTTAAGAGAAAGAAAAGGCATCAAAATTTTTACAATTATTTATTATTACATACTATCGAATTTCATACATAAATTAATAAATTACATTATCCTTGATATTCTAAACTAAATTAACAATATACTAAATAAGTAGTATTTTCTAATAATAGAATAGTTGAGTAGTAAGCATTGAAAAAAACCATACAAAATTTTAAAAAGCCTACAAAATTACTAATTTTTTTATAAAATCGTATAAATAGCAGGAAAAGAATAAATGTTCAAATGTTTTGACAACCCCCTTCCCATTATAATTTTGGCATAGCAAGATTATAATAAACAAAACTGATGCAGATAACATCATTACTCGACTTTCTATTCAAACAATCAATAGGCACTAAACAGATTATTCTACAAGCATCGTGACAATTAGCACAATTCTATATAAAAAATTAGCAAAAAGTTATTAACAACAATCTTTATTTTTTTTAAAAAAATAGAAATAAAGTCATTTAAAATAATTTTGAATAAATATATGCAGATTTAGTTCAATTTAAAAAATGAGGATCTAAATAATTTTAATTTTTAATGATAATACAGTTAATTTTCTACCTCTGTTACTTATCAGCACTATTATCTGCATTAAAAAAACGAGCTAAAGGTATGTATTTACTCATAAAAATGCAAACAGGATATCCAATTTTAAAACTAGTATTCCGATGCACTTTGACAACAATTTTTCGATAAAAGATAATACACAATATATAAACTATTCAATGAAAAAATATTTCTAGTTAAATTACAGTTATTGTCTAAATGTATCTCATGAAAGATAAATATTTTAAACACATAAACATAAAAAATGAGTCATTATGCGGAATTTTTTAAACAACAATGTAAGAAGAATAAATACCAATAAAAAGATTCTTATGAATATAGGATGAAGCAATGATTAAAACTGAATTTATTTGATAAATAAGTAACATTTTCTCAGCGGAAGTAAAAAATCGATAGACAGAAACAAATCTCATTTGGTTATAATTTGCTAATCGGATATGGACATCGGAACACCCTTATTGATTTCAAACATAAAATAATTTTGCAAACAAAATTTTAATATTTACCCAGTTCCATTATCAATAACGATTGCAGGTAATCTTCCAGCCATTAAAAAAAGTAAATTTTTCGTAAAGAAACAGACAAGAAAAACTTTTCCACCCGCTTCCAACACCCAATACGAAGCAAGCGGTTACAGTTTATAAAACCGGGTTGAAGTACTTGTTTAAAATTTTCGAGTTCTGTCATTCGTAGAGCAACAAAAATGTCAGAGATGATAAAACGATGAGAACGAAGCTTCGAACTCATAACAAGAAGTATGTTGGCGAGGCACATATTTTAGGCTCTTCGATAAATATTAATTAGAGCGAAGGATTTTGGAAATAAGTATTTATTTCTCAGAATAATGAAGAAAAATGACGTTTGCTTTAATTATATTTTTCCTAATCGCTTCTATATGAATATATATACTTAAAGTCTGCAACAGATAAGATGAAACGGATTCAATTATTGACCACAAAAAAATTAATCCGATCATAATTGAAACATTAAGTTGTATATGGAAATCTCTTATAACATAATTTTTAATCTTATAATCTTTATAATGATATGAAGTGAAAATTTTGCAGAAAATAGGAATCAAATTCAGTTTTGATCCTTGGAATTCTGGAAAGCATCAGAACGTATAAACTATCATCGACTGAAAGAATATAACTAATTCTTTTCTTTTACTAAAAAATCCAAAGTACATGCATCGAAGTTTTTATAAAATAATAAATGATCTGCGCATTATTTTCCTAGCACCTTAAACATTTCTGTTGAGTCAATTACAATGTTGGAAAAATAAAATATTTAAAACTATTCAAAGAGTGGGGGCATCAGATTTTTTATTTCTTAAATAATTAGGAAACCTTTGATAAAATATTCTCATGAAAATGATAATTAACAATTGAGTCACAAAATATAATTAAACTATAGCTCTGTTACAT
>JAOUZG010031916.1:511147-552237 GCA_026289955.1 Argiope argentata | reverse complement strand
TATATATATATATATATATATATATATATATATATATATATATATCGATCAGAAACGTTGTTTTACATTTTAAAGGAAAAGATAACATTTGTTACTAAAGCTTTTGAGTTTAACATTTAAACTATAAAAGAATATTGCCAAACAAAACAATTTTTGTTTTGAAAAAAAAATTAGTTTTAACTTAATAATAATCTGCTTAAACTAACATATACTTAAATGCGTTTAACATCAACATGCGTTTTTTGTGTAATATTTTTTTCATTCATAATAAAAATAAAAATTCAAATATTTTTCTAGTACAAATTATTATTAACTATTAGATGACTGGATAACTAATAGAAGGAGTGGAACTGTCTAACGAATTTTATCATTTATTTAAGAAAAAGTAAAAATTTGTCTCAATATTTAATTTGACACTGCATAGCTAATGTTAATAAAAATTTTGCACGCATAAAAAATATTTGAATAATATTTAAATTTAGGAAACTTTTAATTTCAACACATTTTTTGAAAGAACTACCAAGAAAAAAAAATCCAGGTAGTGAATTTTTGAAAATTTTCTTCAGCGTTTAAATAAAAAATTAATCTATTTTTAAAAAAAATCTTTAAAAAATCTTTAAAATCTAGTTAACTGTAGAAATAAATTTAATTTTAGAAATAACATTTATTCCCCCCCCCCCCAAAAAAAAATATTTTTTAAATTTGAAAATGTAAAAGAGTGCAGCTCAACTCGACAAAGCAAACAAACAAAAAATCTCGCTTGTTTAAATTTTAAACGAATTTTGAATTTAAACTTGATGAAAGAAAGATAAACCACACACAACTAGCCATGGCCTATGTTCAATACATAAATAAATAACCAACTTACACACATAGGAACACACGCTAACATCTAGAATAGAATTCAGAAAATATATAAAGTATAAAATCGATTGAGTTTGAATATAATAATAGACAGACAAGTTTACAGCAAAGCATATTTACAGATACAATCATTTTGACTTAACTTTGCATTTCAATAGTTTGCAAGATAAAGCATATCTTGCTAAAAATCACTTTTTAAGTCAAATGATTGGTGCACAACGATTCACAAATATCTTATCTACTGAACACAGTTCGCCAAGTGTGACTAGCATAAAGTGAAATAAGTAATGAATAATTGTTATTAAATATAAATTTCGACACTCAAGTGATGATGGCAGATAGAGCATGATATGAGACCACACCATTAACATGTATCTGTCACAGTTCCATAAAATCCCTACCTACACCACAAACTGATAAATCGCTTGCAGATATTTTGAATCTAATACAAACTACATCATTTATGGCACATAATTTGGTTAAAAATTTATCTCAACGTTTAATAAAAATTGCCAAAAACATAATAAATTCCAGTGGAAAAATTATAACAAATAATAATCCTAAAAAAATGATTTAAAAAAAATTCTATTATGAAACAGCTCAAATACATTTTTTCTCAATCTATGTTCTTTTTGTAAGTAAAATTTAAAGAAAGACCGAATGATAAATACAGATAATTATTTTACAAATGTGTGCTAATTGAATAAATATGAAAAATTGAGTACTAAGTTGTTTACCTTCGTTCTTTGTCGTTTTTGTTCATTTTTTGGCACAAAATTTTCAAATAACAAAAATAAGAATTGTCCAAATTAATAAAAATTGAAAATTGAAAAAAAAAATTGCACAAAAATGATAATAAATTTCACCAAAAAAATTATCGCGAATATCATAAAAACAAAATGATAAGAAACAAGTTTAACATTTTCTACTATAAAATTATTCAGGTATTTTTTTTTCTGTATCTGTATTCCTTTCAGATGTGAAAGTTAATACGATTCTGTGATAAATACGTTTATTATTTAACAAACGTATAAAATGAATAAATATGAAAGTGGAGATTCTGTTGTCTTTAAAACTTATACAATGAAATAAAGAAAAGGTTTGGCACTTCAGATTATGTACAGAAAGTATAAATAATTTAATAAAATTATTTGTTCTTTAAAGCTATTTAATTACGTGTATCGGTTTGATGGATTGACTCAGTTTCAAAACTGTCATATGCCAATCTACTGCACTGTAATTCTAAAAACTGAATTTCGGATAACTTAGAATTCTTGTGTTAATGAACTATTACTCCTGAAAACTGTTTCAACTAAAAAAAATATTGACAATATATGACTTTAATATAAAGTTATAGCTTTAAATTAAGTATATTTTAGGAATAAATGTTGAATAGTACGGAACTAAGAATATATTCACATTAAAAATAAAATAGAAATCACTGTTTGATAAATAAAAGATTCTTTAGATTTTCAGCATATTTATATTTGCAAGTAGTTCTGGCAATTGAAACAAATACATTACTATAATTTTGTCATTTGATACGAGAAACTTCTTTAATTTTTTGAAATTTAATACAAGCATGATTGATAGATATTTAGAAAATAATAAGGAATTCTAGTTAGAGAAAATAATTAGTAATATAATTATTAAAAATTATGAAATTAATTATAGCAATACAGTAGACAGATTTTTATATTATTGAGAAATAGATCTGAAACAACTGTTTTTGAAATTTAGAGATAAGAATTCAAATATATTGCTACGATTCATTAAACTGAAACTATATCTCACAACTTTGTACAAAAAGTAGCAACACCACAATGCATATCTCAAATAAATAGAATAAGGAATCTTATATGTCTGACAGAATCTTATTTTGAGAATCAGATATGTTTAAATGCGCTTCCTACTATTCTAACTTCAGACATACAACAGCAGGCTATGCCATTTAGCAAACACACATGTACTGAAAAACTATTAGCAAACGTTTCCAGCACACTTAACTCTAGGACCTACTCAACACCAAATAAGACAACAGTTATACAATTACTATCTCCACATTGAGCACACATTTTTTTTCTTTACAAACAGCGGGGTGGAAATGGACAATGCCGTATTTTGATTAGCAACACTTTGTTGAGTACTTTTTAGCCTGCAAGAAATTCATTCTGGCAAACAACTAAGAAATATTAACCGGAATCCAACCTATTTCAGTTACAGGTACACACTTTCTTTTACTATCCATCAAATTATTCCAATACTGGACATTTTATTCAAAAGAAAGGGGCCATCCAAGAACATAACATATGATGAATTATCTTCCAATATACACATTGGAAAAGAAAAAAAATGAAAGAATGTAATCAATACAGAACGCATGGTTTTCTAGATTGTTCTGATCTCCTCTGCTTCGGATTCCTCTTCGTTTTGTTTTTGGAGGAACTCTTCCCACGTCATCTCGTGGTCATCGATGTCTGCTTCATCTTCGTCAATATCACGTTTCTTTCGTTTTCGGTAGTCTTCTTGACTGGTGGCTTCGATACATAGGACGATGAAGGAGTTGTTACATGAGTATCTTTCTTGATCCAGCAGCCTTCCTCTAAGCAGTGAGCTGGCCATTCCTACTTTACCTAAACCTGCCGAATGCCATGCATCACAATAGGACTCGAGATCTCGAACGCCGTGTTTGTCAGAACCGTGCCAGACGAGTTTCTGGGGCCTAGAAAAGACGAGAGTACAAGTTTAAGTGAGATAAAAGGAAATATACACGTTGAAATAAAATATATAGACATTTTTACAACGCTGAAAATATCAAAGAATTTACGGGGTAAGAAATGCTTTTCGAAGGCAATCTAATATGGAAGCATTTCTTTATATTGACATCAACACTGGTGATAATGTTAATATAAAGAAATAAAATAACATTATCCACTAGTGAATATGTAACAACATTATTCTCCGGTGTATATCTAGCCACACCAGTAGATAATATTTCCAAACATATGGTAGCTACATCTGGGATCAAACTTAAACTTAAAATGAGAGTTCAGAATTCATAAACAATTCGTCGAATATACGCAGGGCCCGACTTATCCTAGTTGGGGCCCGGAGCAAACTCTTCTTTGGACCCCCCTCTGCTTCACTACTTTAGTAATGAAGAACATTCATTAAAAATGGAAATGTAAAATAAAATTTTTATTCGATTTGGGGCCCTGGGCAGCTACCCCGTATGCCCCTGCCTTATTCAGGCCCTGAATATACGAGACTAATACAATTAAATCGATCGCAAGTCTTTCCCTATACCCCTGATCTGGTGCAGATGTTTCAAGAGGAAATATTGATCAAGGTATTGTTATCGTCTACTAACTGGAGTTAATGTTTACCAGATTTATTCTAAAATAGTCCTTATGTAGCTTCATAAACTAGATATTAAACTAACCGAGTTAAAAACGCCCAAGTAATATTGATTGAATACATAATCATCCTTTACTGAGTGAAGTTAAAATTTACGATTTATCTCAAAATAGTTCTTATGCAGCTTCATAAAGTAGATATTACGCTAACAAGATTGAAAACATACTTACTTGATGAATACTTCAGCTAAAATTTTTAACATCGAGCTCTAGGATCATACCACTTACATTACGGAGAATTAAATGATTCGGGCAAAGTTCCTTATTTTATTTCAGAGAACAGAAAAGTAATAATAATTATTTTTTAATTCTGAGAAAGCAGCATCAATTTGTTTAAAAGCTTTCTTTAACCATTGAGGAATGTCGATAAACCAAATAAACTAATAAAAACATTAAAATAACGACCTTTTAAAATAAATGACATTTTTTTCTGCACCTGTTGCCTGTTTCTTCTCTTGCACGTGAACGTACATGCATCCGCTAAACGGAATTTTCAAATAAAAGTTGGTTTTATAGCTTTAAAAACAGAAAGCTCATTAAAAAATTGGATCATAAATTTTTTTTCATAAAAAATTGATTTAAAACTTTAAAAATAGAAAGCAAATGCCTACTAGTCATCAGTAGAAAAAAAAGTATTTCCCTCTTTCTCTTGTACGTAAACGCGTAAGTCTTCACTAAACGGAATATTCACAAAAAATGACTTTAAAAGCAGAAAATTCATTAAAAAAATCGATTTAAATCTTTAAAAACAGAAAGTGATATCTATTAGGCACCAGCAGGAAAAATTGTTTTCTCCTTTTTCATATCTGCAAAGGCGCATATGTTCGTTAAACGGAATACTCACAAAAAATTGCCTTCTTGGATATAAACACACACACACACACATACACACACACACACACACACACACACACACACACACACACACACACACACACACACACACACACACACACACACACACACACACACACAGGCTTATAAAAAGAGTTGGTTTAAATCATTAAATCGTCTACTATTTGCCAAAAATGATGCATTACCATCTATTGTCAGCCAGGACATTCCTGCCATCAAAGGAATAAATGCGAGGAGGATATGGAAACGGAGCGCCTGCGCCCGTAAAAACATCCTTCCAAGCGTTGAAGATGACTTCGCCCTGAAAAGAATATTATCGAGCTTACGAATTTCAGTAGTCTCAAATATTTTCATTTAAAATTATGAAAGAAAAATAAACTTTTTGGAAATCGGAATAAATATTTGATTAATAATAATTAATTTAGAAAAAAAGGGGGGAATTGGTTCTAATTTATGTTCTATTTTGGAGGCAAATGAGGTAGTTTTTAAATTCTCTTTTTTTAAAGAGTGCTATTAAAATTTTCAGAAATAATAAAATTTTAATAGCACTCTAACTAAATTAACTTTGAAATAATAATAACTAATTAAACATAACTAAATTAATTTTGAAATAATTCGGGTCCTTATCTCATACGTTTGATATCTTTTAATGGCAACAGCATTCAAACTATATATATATTACAAGCTAACATTATATAAAAATTGGCAATTTTAATTATTTAAATATTGCGTTCTCTATTGAATGTTCAAGATGATAATATTAATACAATTTTAATTTTGTTATTATCTATCAAAATTATTAAAATTTCATGTGACAGTCACATTATATTAAAAAAAGTTTTTTTTTTTTTTTGAAAAATGTATGGACTGTATTAAAGTTTCAAACTTAGATGATAAAAATGATTTTTTTTCGAAATGAAATCAGTTTCAAAATTTAATCTTTAAAATCCATAGTGAATTTCAGTCTAATTTCATACACCTATTATTTAATGCATATGCTAGAAAATAGCAAAAAACTGTCTTCCTTTTACAACTAATAGCATATATTTATCTATTGAGAAAGAACAGCTATTTTTATATAAAGCCCAAGGTAAATGAAATATTACATTATTATTATTACATCAAAGATATCGTTTAACTTCTTCTATTATACTTTACCTTTTGAAATGAGAGTCAAAATATCCAAAATACTGTACTTAAGTCACATTTTTTGGATATTTTGAAACTCTGGAGGATATTTTATGCTTTTTATATGTTGAAATAAATCTTATTATTTATTTTCTTCATTACTTTTTTTCTCATTATTACTACCTATCATTTCCTGATTATCCTCTCTAAGTCCATTGGACAAGGTGTTGAGCAGCCATATCAAAGAAAAGTCTTTTAAAGAGTGCTAGTTAAAAGTTTGAGAAATAAATGATAACTGAATTAATTTTAAGATAATTCAAGTCTTTATGTCAGACATTTGTGACTTTTTAAGGCAGAATTTAAAGTTGGATAAATAAAATCAGAATTAGCTAACTTTATATAAGAATGAGAAAATGCAATGATCAGCAATATAGCCTCGATATATTCAAACTTATATTACAATTCGGGTAGTAAACTTTTCCCCGTAGTAAATGGCCAAGTATTTTTGTCCACTGACCTTCAGATTGACAACTGGCAGTCCGGCATCCTGGAAGCGCACAATGCTATCGAGGTTCTGAACCCTTGAGGCCAGGAAAGCGCGGAAGGTGCCCCGCAGGTTGGCCCTCCTGGACTGTCGATAACATTCGTAGTCGGCTCCCCGAACGCCGTGCATGTCCCCACTGAACGGCTGGTTCAAAGCCGCCATTCGGAGCTGGGAAAAAGCATTAAATTATAACTAATTATTGACGATTTTGGAAAGCATTACTAGTAAAAAAAATCGATATATGCAGGATGGATATTATTAAGTGTTGAAGTATATGATTAACATCACACGATACCACATTCAATCGAAATATTTGACTGTAATGGCAGTTTTCATTATATGCAACGTTTGTTTACGACTGTGTTGAGTTTCAAAGAGAGATAAGCATATTTAGTGTAGTATTCAACGCTGTAATGCGGGAAACCAGTTCTTAGATGTCAAATCACTCTTCATCTTAAGTTCAATGCGACGAAATGGAAACGATGAGAACTCGTCAATAAACTGTTGTAAATTTTGAGAATTGAATTTCCCAGTCTATAAAAAATTCAAAACTATACGAATTCTACAGAATAAGATATAAGATATTGGGATTTATAGATACAATGGCTGTTATCCCCGGTTTCCAGCCGCAGAGAATAAAAAATGTTTATCAATGAACAAAAGATCACACTCGCAAAAAACAAATTGAAGTTTCACTCAGTAAACAGTTATAAAGAATACGGACACTGTCCAGGAAAACTCAATCTGACAGTGTTTTTTCCCAAAGAATGGTGCCAATTATTTTATAGAATCAGATTCTTTGGTGCAAAAGTCAACTTTTTTTATCGAATCTTCAGAAACTTGGCTTTTAGACGACAGTTGTACAAATAAAATATTTTCAAGTGATGCATATTGCCAGATACAAGGGGAGGCAAAAAAACCGAAAGGCTGCATAATTTTACAAGAAAAAAATTGTATTGACTTTTAAAATTCAGCACCTACAGGAAGCTGCATGGAATTATTCTTTATAGCACTATTTGAAATGATTTTGTTATTTTATATCTGAATTATTTTCATTAACTCAACAGCTTAAAGTGAAGTACTTATAATAAGTAAAGATGTTAGCTACAGCGAGAGTCAGCCTTTATGTTGGTGATGCTAAAAATGTGTTGTTGATAACAGTTCAACCAATGTTGAACTATCAAATTCAGGTATTGGAAAAACAGATAACAATTTATTTAAAACTGAAGATGAAATAAAAAAATGGCTTGATAAAAAGATAAAATAAAAGTACGTAATGAAACGAGCCTGTTTAGAACATTAAGATATTGACTAATAATCTATTTTTAGATAGTCTGAATTTACCAAATTCAACATTCTTCATCTAGTGTAATTTTAATACACATTTTAGATCTTTGGGATATAATTAATTATTTAGAATGTAGTTAATTAAATCAGAATTGCGATATATATATATATATATATATATATATATATATATATATATATATAAGATAATTCTAAAAGAAGTGCAGAAAATAAATCGAAGCATAAAATCTCTAGAGACAACAAAATCACAAAAATGTGTTTCATTTTTTATTTCCTGACTTAAAATGATTCAATATATTCCCAACATTTAAAATAAGTTTACATTCTTAATTATTTATATTTAGAAAAATGTTTGTACGCATTTGGTTTCACTTCAAAGATAAAATTTGATTTAAAAACAAACCTCAAAATATGTAATGTTTAAACTTTTAGAATTACAGTGTATCCAGCAGATTTTTGTAATATTTATATACTAGATTATACTTTTTACTTTTTTAGTACTATTTATACCATAGTTTTACAAATAGACAAAGCTCGTTATTCACATTTTCTTAATTTTAACCTTACATTTAAGTTAAAGTTATAAACATTGTCAAGATTTTAAATATAAAATGATTTTTAAATACTTGCCTTTCTCCACATCTTTCAAAAGAAAGCAAGGAGAAAAAAACAACAACACAAAAACCATTAATAAACAGCACATAATTCATGTAGATTAAACAGGAATATAAATAAAATAAATAGGTGAAAATTCTTTAAAAAGTGATTAAATGCGGTTCATAATAAAATCAAGTTCTTCAATCTGATATTCATAAAAGAAAGATTAAAAATTTGAATATACAAATTTGCGAGATAAAATATACTAAATAAAAAAGTTTTCAATTACACTTTATAAAAGCTTTTTAAAAAATGGGAATTTATTAAAAAAAACATTATAAGCATTTTTATTACTTTTATTCCATCAATAATTAAATCAGTTATAGAAAAATTAAAATCCTGAACATACCCTTGGGGCTTTATCCAACCTAAGATTATCAACAGGTGGGCTGAAAGGTGCATGTGTTGTTGGAGCTTTCTGAAAGGAAAAAAAAATCCCCTTTCACAAACAGATTATCAGTTTCATAAAGATTTAAATAACATTGCTATATTTTTTGAGAAAAAAATTATAATAAGCTTATACTTACTGTAGGGTTTGGAGTTGATTGCACTACCAGTGATCCAAGCTATAAAAACAAAAGAAAATATCGAATGAAAATTTAAAAAAATGATTACTTATACATAAATTTGGCCGTTTTTATGTTACAGAATGTATACCGAAGAGGAATCGACACGTTTAAGAAAATGCATAAAAAATTTAAAGAAAATTCTAAACACTGTAGAATGATTATGTTTTAAGCTTTTATTAATCTTATTTGTTCTTATTTAATTAAAAATTTACTCATAATTTATTAATAGCAATAACGCACTCACAAAAAATTCGTTCATAAATAATTTAATTTCATCACATCGGACAAATTTATGAATCCTTTAAAAATAACGAAAAAAAAATGTTATTGTAACACATACCTATAAAAATATTTAAAAAAATCATTTAAATTAGAAGGATGGGGAATACACAGAAATCAAATTTGATACCCATTAAAATTATTATTTTTTAAATTTGAAATTTTTAAAAATCATTTTTGTGTAATAAAATGCCTTGAAGTTATTGACAAAAAGCATTAAAATTTCGATTCATTTTTAATTAAAATTTTAAACACCACTTTCTTATCTTTTTTTTCTACTACAATATGACAAATTTAGGAATTCTAAATCCTACAATCTACCCTTCAGAGCGTTTTGACCCTTTTTTTTAAATGCACGTTACATGACTCAATTTGCAGATATCATCTTAGCCAATGGATGTTATCAAAAATGCATTAAGAACTCTCTGATACTGTATAACAGCTAATACTCATACTATTGTATAAATTATTCGCAAGAAAAGCTGTGTTGTTTGTCAAGGTATTCCGTGATTACATCTTTGTAACCAGAAACTGTATTGATCTTTGAGCACTGTCAAGCGTAATTCATAATGAGAGATATAATAATGCTCAAATTATAATAAATCGCTTAGAAATTTCTGACCTAAACAAACTGTAACCAAGCCTGCACCATTGAAAAACGATTTTTGAAAAAATAGAATCTGATATCTCTAAAAAAAACAATTGCTGCAATTGCAAAAAAAAGATAAAATTGTTTCAAGTTAGTTATAATTTAGAATTAAGTTATGATTCAACTCTGCGGATTAAAAACGAAATTTAACCATTTAAAAAACTGTCTACACTGATTATCTTGTTTACACCAAATTTAGAGGCTTAACAATGAGGTGAGGTACTAAAAACTAAAGAAATAACTTCACATAAATTAAATTTTCCTTTAAGTGAAATATATTTTCATTTTTGTAATGCATGGATTAAATAAAATTTAATCCATGCATTAGAAAAATGAAATAAAAATGAAACATCTTTAATAAAAATAGCATTCTTAATAAAAACTTAAAATTAAAAATAACATTCTTAATAAAAACTTTAAATAAAAAAATCAAAATTTTAATGCGATACGAAATAAGAAAAAAAAAAAACACAAAAAATATACGAATATTGTTAACAAGTTTTTTGAAATTCATCGAAATAACCCGTGAGAACGTGATGATTCCAATAATCGTTTAAGTTCTTTTGCTTTAGTTACTTTAACGTCTATTTTTAAAGCTACACAAAGGCTATTTTGGGATGGACCATGCAGTTCGGAATCATAGTCAGATGACAAGGACGAAAGCTGAGAAAGCACCTTCCTCTTCAAATTCTGAATCAAACCAGCGGAAGAATATTTGGCCCCTAATCTATTTAACTAGCACGAAACCAGTTTACCAGTTCTTCGGCAAAATCGGATGTCAAGGTTGAAGCCTTTCAGCCCCCAGGTCGAGATCTTACCATCAAGTCATAGTGGCTCTGCTACCAACAATAAGAATTTTTTTAAAATACATAATCTTTGCTTAAATTGCTTCGAATGACAGAGCTTTTTCTTCTTTTTGATTACTAAAATCCTACTTGAGAAAAGAATGAGCGCGATATTTAAGTTGATGCCAAAGATATTTTGATTCTTTTTAACAATAAAAGACGCCTAAAAATTAATTTGTAGGTATAAAAAATCTTTTGTAATAAAATGTGATATTTTTTTCTTTAGATTAATTTTTGTAAAAATACTTTTAACCTCTATGACAACTTTTTAGAAAAAATTAATACACAAAATCCTGTTAGTCATAGGATTAACATTATTTCCAAACTGAAAATAGTGAAATTTAAATATTAATTGAAGTGAGAGAATTCACTTCACGAGATATTTCTAACTAAACCCCAGACTTAATTAAATGACAACTTAGTTTGACAATATTTATACAGAGATTCATTACATATAACGCACAATATATGATTTTAATTTATGTAGAATATGGCAATTAAACTGAATGTTCATCGTATATAGTGAATTATTATTCGATATTTCAATCTTTGAGAGTTATATTAAACAGGCAAGTTACAAATGTATAATCATCATCATGTTACAATGAACATTTGTATAGCTTTATTTTATAAATTTTATCATATCTTAACATTACTACATCGATTTCACTTCTTGATTTATTAATCATGAGAGACATGATTTATTTTATCATTATGTTTTTAATACGTTTGTATCGTTGTAATGAGAAATATACAAATAATATCTAATAATGAGAAATATGCAAAATTAAATTTATACTTACCGCTACATATTGCCAGCCTTCACTTACTCTAACAAGTAATGATTCTTCTTCTAGCACAAATGCAAGCGTACCCAGCGGACTGATATCTGACATCCTTAACAGAGTATCCATATTTTTGAATGTCACAGCCTGCATGTAAAACGAAACGTATAAAATTTAGAACACATAAACTAATAAAATAGCACAATTCAGAAAGATTAAAAGATTCTTTTAAATAATTGTAACCACACCAGAGATTTTATAATTCTCGTCATGATAAAGCAGATTTTGTTGATCATTTACTAACGCCTTAATTTCCTTATTTTCTTCAAAGTCATGCATTAAAGTTTATTTTCGTAATATAAAAATAAGGACAATTTCAGCAACATTTTCGTTTTAACGATGTAATTTCGATTTGTTTGAAGCATTGGAGACTGAAATTTTTTTCTGTGATTTATTGTTTGAATTTTAAAACTCATATTTTATTTGAAAGTAACTAAAAAAGCTTTAATGGATAGTCTCAATATACTTTCAAGTTAGTTTCCTTGAATTCTGTTAGAAGAACATTTCGATATTTTGTCAGAAATGTTTTCCAGACATCATAGATGGCTTTGCACGAACGAGAGATTCCCAATGTTACATATACCGAAATTAAAAAACCGTGAATAGTAATCACAGACGTAGCAATGACCAACAATTTAAAAATGAATATATTACTCTAAGCTGTGAAAAGTATCTTCAAAGTACTTTCAAAAGGCAAATTCGGGCCGATAGTAAAAGTACTGCATGGTGAAATTTACTCCACCCCACCACCACCACCCAATATAAGAATGAGAACTACCAGGCAAAGAGAATAAGTTTTGTTTTAAATAAAGAAAATTATAAAGTTGATGGCGCTACCGATTCAAATATTGATATATAAATATAAGAGAAAAAATATATTTTTCCCCCAACATATAAATTGTGTACATTAAATTTGAAACTTAAATTTTTAATTAAATTTGGAATCAATCAATCAACATTACTTATGATCACCCTATGTTCACGCGGACATTTCTGTGGTCACTGGTTACGATCACTGAATCTTGCTTTTGAATGTTGAAATGAAATCTTACGGTACGTTCAGGTATTCCGAGCAAGTGCAATGCCATCTATCATATCTGATAATCATCTTGGAATTTCTATATAATAATATCCAAGTCGTCTTGGTGTTTCTAATCCTGGTGTTGAGAGAGATTTAATACATAAGATTATTTTTCATCTTTTACGCATAATATAACAAATGATTTGATAGAAACTTCCTTTTATTAAATCAAAACATTTTTCTGCATACTAGTTATACTTTTCCCACCCACACAAAGAATAAAATCGAACAGCAACTTTTCCAATACATTGTTTTTTAATAAAATAATGTGTTTGTATAGAAGAACAGTTGTAGTTTACCCCTGGAACCACTGTGGGTCTTTTGAGTTCTTCAGGAGCATTGTCAGAAGCAGATTTTCCAGGTGGACCAGGAGGACCGGGTGGACCTGGAGGTCCAGGAGGGCCTGGGAATATTTGCACACCTGTTGAAAAAAAAAGTAAATTAAACCTACGATCGGAAATTTCAAGTCATCATGTGAGAACAGTATTATTTTATGTCATTATTTATCTTAATTAATTAAGACAATCACAAGGTTTAAAACAATTACAGGACCTCATATATATTTCAATTTTTCTACCTGGCAAACAAAGTTTTGGAGATTGACCGAATGTTTGATGAAATAACAGCTATGATGTCATAGTTCTACGTCAACCTTTTAAAAATGCATCTGCTTTCAAGGAAGGATACATGATAATAATGCAATAATGGTAAAAATATATGCGATTATAAGATGTTGATGAATATTGGCTATTTATGTTTTATTCATTGCCTCTTCGATTTCGAGCTTCAATTATTCAAAAATCCCTAACAAAAACATCATGTTCTTACATAATTAGAAAAATATCTTGAAAATCAAAACAATTATAAAAAAAAGCTGTTACATAGCTACAAATATGAAAATAATTAGTTGAATTAATTTTGCTTAAAGAAGTACCAAATTTAGAAAAATCTAAACTTCTTTCAATTAGAACTTTTTAAAAATAAATAATAATGAACTTATTTTTTTTCTGCACCAAAATATTTATTTTCGAAACTAATTTGGTTATTAATTTTAGCGCAGAAAAAAATTAAAACAAAAAAATTAAAAATTAATTTTAACAAATGGCATTAAAAATTCTTTCAAAATAACTACGAAAATACCGATGTTTTAGGATCTTGATTCGCTATCTAAAAATGAGACTTTTTAAGAGTAAAATTACATACAATATTTCAGCATGCATATAAATAGCAACATTACAGAAACTAGATTGAGATTCTATTAAAATTTTTTAAAAAATACGCATCAATTTTATAAATAATTTAAATTGGTTCACTTTGTACAGGAGGCCAATCATTTTCTTAAAGCAAAGCATAAATTGCATTCAACTCAAATTCCACCTACCTTTTGCTCTTGAAAATGCTCGTAAGCCTTTTATTCCTCGATATGCTTGTAATGAGAAAGTTCAAAATGAAACAGTATAAAAATGCATTTATTCTACCATTATTCTACTAATGAAGGATAATATTATTTTATTTTTACAAATTTAATCCAAAAATTGTTAAAAAAATTAAGGTTTTCTAAAAACTATCTGCTTTTGTATAAAAAATATCTGCAATTTTAATTTTAAGACTACAGACAAAATTTTATCTGTCTTGTAAGATGTAGTTTTGAGTTATCGTATTCATGTAAAAACGGATGGCAAGTTAAAGAGACAATCTGCTTTTTGACGAATTTCAGCTCCATGTAAAGATATAATTCCATTAATTTTACCACACATCAAACTTTCTTACTTACATTTTTATTTTCGCATTTATATAAAGAAAAGCCATTCATCAACTTTAGCCCCGGTTTTGCCCCAAAATTTGAAACATTTAAACAATTTTGATGTAACAAAACACATCAAATTTTCATTTATATAATTTGCAGCTTTATGAGTCAATATATTCACTCACGGAGAAATAGAAAACCTTGTTCAAAGAATTTTTATCTCACTTTTTATGCAGTTTTAGAATTCTGAAGGTAAAGACCATTAAAATTTTTTTATATACATAACTTGTCAAATTTTGGGATTATTATGTGTATATAGACTCACAAAAGAATATAAATCTAGGTATATAAAACGCACACTTTCATCAAAATCTCTGGAAAAGAATTTCTTGACAAACTATTTTTTATCATGAGATTCTATTCTATTATTCATACTAAACAGCAATTTTTTTATTTGCTTCTCATTCGAAAAAAAAATTAAATATATCTTTGTGAAGAAGTAATTGAACAATGAACTGCTTTTAAAATAAATATAATGTAATTTTTTAACTCAGAAGAATGCATATTTGTTTTTACAATGAGTTCTTAAATTTTTTTTTGACTTGATGCTTTTGTATTAACTATTTATAAACAACGCCTGGTTTTAAGTTCACATTATTTGTACTTCAGAAACAAAACATCCATTTTGTTGCACACAATGTAAACCTGTAAATTATGCAAGCCTGACACTTATAAAGCAAATATGCTTACCTCTTCTTCCCACATGGTCATTTCCAGTCCAGAATGGATTTCGGAGTCCACTTCCTCCTGGGGCTCCTGGAGGTCCAGGCAAACCGGGTGGTCCGGGAATTGCTTCTCCAGGAGGACCCTACACATTAAAAAATAATGAATAGTACGTCAACCAAAAAATTTTAAATCCTTAATAAGAAATTACAATAAGATTATAAGAAGGGTAAGAAATTCAAAAACCAATAGTCATTGATAAAAAATATTTTCTGGAAATGAATTTAATGAAGTCATGTAACGTATTAATAAATTTCAATTGCATGAACTGGTGTGAGAATGAATAGTTTTATTTTTTACAATGCATTCAGACTTTACCCGCACAGGTGAAAATTTTATAGAGCATCATAATGATTAAATTTTAAAAAATAACACATATTAAATGAACTAATAAATAAACTCAAATAGATTAGAAAATTAAATCCTTAAGAAACATTTTATTAAATATTAACACATTAATTATATATATTTAATATTAGCACGCCGTATGAAGCAAGTATGTCTCAATCATTCAAGCTTTATGAATTGCAGTGCTTCAGGTAAAATTTTTCCTTCTTTTATCTGCGTTAATATTGGTCATGATAGGGAATGATTTGTGATAAATAAAGATGAATCGAAGAAAGTTAATTGGTTTTATGTTCATGATAAATTCTTATTTTTTTATTAATAGTTTATCGCAATCTACAGAGTTATATTATGATGAATCGCTAAATTCGGTTTCAAACTTGTTCATGGAACTTTGTAAATGATCATTCTATTTGTCAGACAGAATATGATTAGTTAAATTTTTAAAACTGTAATTGTTCTTTCTCATTACTACTCACATTTCTTTACAAATATATTAAAATTATATGTAGGATAGATATGTGGCTTGAACAATTTCATACTATATCACTTTGTTCTTTATTGTGCTCTAACCGAATACAACTGCGAATAAACAGAGATGGATAAGTTCAAGTTTGCCACTTATGCTATACTCGAATCAATAAACTGTTTTGTTTCAGGAAAATCATCAAAACATATTTGCTTCACGTTCAAAAATATTATATGTGGCAATTCTACTAATTTTAAATGCATAATAAGTGTTTTTCATTACTCAAAAAAAAAAAAAAAAACCTACTGGTTTTTTTTGTGTGTTAGTTTATTGTCTCAAAATAAGGTTAGGTGTGTCAAGATAAGGTGTGTCAGTTTATTGTCTCAAAATAAGGCAAGGTGTGTTAGTTTGATGTCAAAAATTTTATTTATTTAAATATGAAATAAATAAAACCTTTTTCGTTTTCCTACGGAAAGTAAAACTTTTCATAAATGCTTGCTCAAAGAATCTTTCAGGACATACTATATTTCTTTTTTATTATTTCTTATCAACGAATTTCTATCTTTTAATGTATACAAATAAAGCAAAAATTATTTCCAAAATAATTAGAGCAAAATAACTGCTTTTGCAATTTTTTTAAACATAAACTAAGTAATTTTTAAATCACAGAAGATAAAATTCAGAGCGCTTTACTTACTCTGGGTCCAGGTGCGCCCGGTGGTCCAGGAGGTCCAGCAATAGGTATAAGTTTACCGCCAGTTCGAAGATCGTCCAAACTGCCAGCTGGTCCAGGGGGACCCTGTTCGCCCTGAAATAAAAGTTAACAAAAATCGTAGAATTAGCAAAATATAAGAGATTTAATTAGTTTTGAGATTAATCATAGTTCATATGACGAAATTTTTTAATGAAAAGGATATCAGTTAACTTTCACGAATGAATTTATTATTATTTGTAACCATTACATTTTCTTTTATTTCTTTATTGGAATTTCGGCTTTTCAAGTTTTGTTAATTTCTTGATTTCTGGAAAATATTTAGAAACTAGGTCACAAAAAATAACGGCAGCTCTCACTATTTTTGAATATTTATTGCATAAAATTATTTTTTATCATGTTTATAACTATATGTATGAGCATTCTACAATTCGCCTATAATTGGTAGAATACTGATATTTATACGTCGTTTAATGCATTATTTTTGTGAGATACTAAATAATTATTTAAAATATAGAAAAAAATGCTCTGTTGAAATGATTTGGAGACTAGAAGTTTTAACAAATTTAAGTCCAAAAAGTTCAAAACTCAGTTAAAGCCTAATTATTGCACGACAATAATTTATTGAAGTAAATATGAAAAACGCCGACTTATTCTCAAACTAGTTAAAAATGTTTAAGACGATTTCTTGAAGAATGGTCCAACAGAAAAATAGGGATTTTTTTTAAGAGTATTTAATATATTTCTTTTTGGCACATGAACGTTTACCACTTAAAAACTCTTAAACTCCTTAGTTAAAACTATATTTTTTCTAACAGAAGCATCATACCTTAAGGTATATTTAAAATATAACTAAATATTTTTTATGATTCTTACCTTTCTACCATCCCTCCCAGGACGCCCGGGTTCTCCCTTTTCACCTGGTAAACCGGGAGGTCCCGAGGGACCTACAGGTCCGAGATCTCCTTTCTCTCCTTTGGGGCCTGAGCATAAAATAACATAAATTAAAACTTCACTAATAAGGAGTCAAAAGTAACTGCGTCATATGAAAATTCCTTCAAAACTACAGGAATTTAAATTCCCATTATTAAATTTAACGAAATATAAAATAAAAGTACTTTATATAAGTTTAAAATAAATTTTACTTACCAATACTAACAACACTAATACCGTCCTAAAAGAAGAGAAAGTGTCATTAATTTTTGCAATAAGAAAAAGGAAACTAATATTTTTATTGAAGATAAATACTTTAAAAAAATAAAAAGGAATTACAAAAAATAAATTATAAATATTTGTTGTAAGATATGGCATTATGAATTTTTATGTAAAATAGTAAATTATTAATCATGAGAAAATTTAAAAAAACATTCCATATATTTTTAAAAATAAGCATATTATAATGACAGCTTTTTAACTGAGGAATAAAAAAAAATACATATCCAGCAAGTTCATTTCATAGATTGTAAAATGAATAATAATATATTATTGAATTAAAAAGTGAGAAATCCTTTAATATCTGAAATAAAGTAAATAAATTGTAACTCCTTGAATATACAATAGATACATCAGGTGTGTGAACATAACATAGAATTAACATATGATAGCAAGATGTTAAATACAGTGATTCCTAGTAATTATGTAAGAGGTGGGAGCAGACGAAAGTTTCATATGTCATCTGACTTTGGATATGAATTCATGCTACTTTCATACTTGATTGATTTCACAATTAATTGGAGGTCACAAATAGGCAAATTGATGTTTGGAGGAAGAGTAAGTAATTAAAAAATGTAGTTTCTAACATCTCAAGGCAAAATAGCCCTTATTAAATTAAAAAGTATAGCACAAAATAAAATTATTTTAAAATCGATGGGCTTAGGAAAACCTAAAAAAGATATATATGAACTCAACAACATTTTTTTGTTTATTTAATATTTCTTTATAACGAAATAACGTTGTTCCTGGGCTTATGGGTAGAATGTGTTCCTTATAAAATTCCCTGTGTTTAAATTGCAACAGATTTTCACTTGACCTTCTATAAAGTTTGCAATTGCCATTTTCTAGTCAGAGGTTTTTATGTAGTGGAGATTTCCTCACGTATTTTCGTAAACACATCGAAGGTCAACTCTTTTCTGTGCGAGTTCAAAAGGTCATTGAATTGTCATTATCGACTTCTAGGGTGCAGTTTCTCATACATCAATCGATGCCACTCCAGTTCATTTTTGAGAAAGAAATTACAAGTTTTCTTGTATCATCTATTTTTTAGTCTGAATTTTTTGTATTCATATTGTATTCTAAAATTTAAAAAAATCGTACCAAAACGAGGAAGGGAAAAAAACCCTAAATAATCATATTACTATGTAATTAAATCCATTTTAAACAATTTTTTCAATTCATATTTCAAAAATTTTCGAATTTTTCTAGTGTTATCCATCTTTTTTATATAAAAAAACATTTCAACATCCCTTATTCCGTAATAGTTCAGATAGAAAGAAAGGAATCCAGAGCAATTATTAAAATACTAGAAGCTGAGAACATCTAGTTGGATTGTTAACAATGAATTATTAATAATGTCTCAGAAACGAATGCCACCGATTTACGAACAAAAGTTGTAGTAATGAAATAACATGCATACTAGCAAAATGCTTAACAAATTTAAAATATGATAATTTGTAATACAATTTAGATGCAAATATATGATAACATTGAAAGTATGTTAAGATTAAATACCATGAATTCTATAAACATAAAAATATCACTAGTACTTTGATTAAAATTAATTACCAGGAACAGATATAAAGAAAGGAATCCATTTACCGGAAAAAATAAAATGTTGGATGCAAAATCAAAAAACAAAAATACCACAAAAATATTAGCAATTAGCCGCCTTTGGCGACCAGTCGGTTCGCCATTATTAATGCTCGCTAAAATTTTCATATAATATTTTATGTAGCTGTGTCTCATAACAGGTTTTTCACCAAAATATTTTTTAACCAAACAAATTTTGATAATCATATAATTCATTTATAGTATTATTTTCTTCAGATGTTCTGTTCATTGTACTACTCATCTTTCTCTTTCTATCCGGGCAATGATTGTCCCGGAATTGCTATTTTACTTAAATGGTGGAGGGGAAGGTCTAAAATTCTACGTTTTTATAGAATAATTAGATTCAAATTTTCATAAATGTAAATACACTAAACAAATAAAGACACAATTGGTTTTCAAGAGATGCAAAAGCTTAAAAACAGCGTGGAAAATGCCTCTCACTGACGAAATAATGGTGACACACACACCCTTCTTTTCTTTTCTATCCTTTTTTTCTTCACTACTTTTCTTTCTATAAACCCTTTTTTCCCTTTGTTATTACTTTTTTTCTTCCCTGCCCTGACTTTATTTTGAGCAGGCATAGATTAAATATTCATACCGACTAATAATAAAAGCAACTATTTTCTTTCTTTTTTAAACATCCCGTTATCTATGAATGAAAACCAACTGACTTCGCGTATTTCTTTCTAAACAAATCATAATTTATTACTTCCTGCTATCTAACTCAGTTGGTGTGGGGGAAGGAAATGAAGATTTTTGGCGGGAAAGTCAGAAAAGTGTCATTTTAACTATTTTCCAAGCAGTTTTTTTAATTTTTTCTCTCCATAAGAACCATCCTCGTGTTTTAACGAAAATATTTTTAAAAAATTAGCCGAATCGGTCAAGCCGTTCTCCAGTTTTGTGCTTAGCAACGCATTTCGAGTTACATTTTTATTAATATAGATAACTACAGCTAGTCTGCGAGGGGAAAATGCAGTGAATTAGCATGAATATAAAATAAAAAGTGCAATCTTCAGCTCATCGACGTCTCTAACATTCCGGAATTAAAAAAAATGTAGACAAAATATAAAGTTTGTGATCCTATCAATTATTTTCATTCATATATCGATAAATTAGTCCCATTGACTATTAACCTTTCCGAGATTTCTAGACAGCAAATGAGAAGCTGAAATTATGCATCCAATAATAACGTTCACCTAAGGGATGGGGATACTTTTGAGCTCTGCACAGCATTAAAAACAACCTTGGACGATTGTCTCTGTAACTACAGACATTAAGCCAATGAGATGCTCTATCATTCACTATCGGGCTTATACCATCCATTATGTGCTTATGTACTAAACCTAGACCTACCGCATCCATATAGCCACCGATTCCGGGAGGTCCCTGGTCTCCTTTTTCTCCCTTGATAGATACACCAGGCTCGCCTTTCGGACCAGGTCTACCTGGAGTTCCTGGCCGGCCCTGCAACAAAGTCGAAGCTTAATATTTACTTTTGGATAGGATTATATCATCGATTTCATAAAAAAATAAACTGACTTTAGATCAAGGATTTAGCATACATACTGGTAACCAATTAATCTTATTATTATACTGACCATAAAAAATATTTATTAAAAAATCAAAAGTGCATATAAACTTCCAGCTGCACTATATTTCCTATGTGAATTTAGGCTTATTGACAAGTTTAACTGTACATAGTTTAAAATATGTGAAAAAATATGAAATTATAATATGAATAATAAATATTTTTGATGAAATCAATTACTTTAAGAGAAAAAAATGCAACACATAAAAAAAACAAAAATGCCATGAAGAGTTAAATCGCTTGATATCAATCGTAAAATGCAACAAAATTTTTCTACAATAGAAGAAAAAAACAACAAAAAAACAAGTATTTTATAAATTATAAATTTAATTAACAAATTTAGACCGAGAAAAAAATTCAAAGAAAATCGGAAAAATAATGCAAATATAACCTTTGATAGTTTAAAAACAAACACAATTATAATAAAAAATATTATCATATATACTTTACCTTAAAGTTTATATTTTGAACATTGAATAAACATTATAATACATCTTTCTTAATATTTAACTTATCTTAATGATTCGATACAGAAATGATGTCTAATAAATGTCAGGATGGAAATGCTTACCGGAAATCCTGGAAGTCCGATCTCACCAGGTGGTCCGGCTGGTCCTGGAGGTCCTGGTGGACCTATTTTACCTTTCTTGCCTCTTCTCCCTCGATCACCTTTCTCACCTTTGATCAACTAAAAAAGATTAAATATGGTCACAGAGGATTAAAAAAATATGGTTGATTTATTTCATCTTAATGCATTGAATAAAATCAACGATCAAAATATTTCATCACAAATGCAAGGAATTATTTTCTGGAGAATGACTATACTTTAGATTTGAATATGCTTCCTAATGTTTTTACATTTTTAAATGAAGCAGTCTCAATTCTAATTTTTAACAGCATAAATAAAATGCTTTATGCAGCTTTTAATAATTTATTACCAATTCTTCTCCATCTGTTGAAGTGACAGTGCTAACACCTGGAGGGCCTGGAGGACCGGGAGGTCCAAGATCGCCTTTGGGGCCAGGAGGACCCTCTTTGCCAAGTTTGCCTCGGGATCCCTAGACGATATTGCATTTTCAAATGTAAATAAATGCTATAAATTTAATTAAAATGTTTAAAATTATTTCAAACATTTAAAAATTGAAGAAAGTGCACCCTAAACTTTATTAGTCATTTTTCGTTCCAGATTAAGATTTTAATTTAAAATAACTGGAACAAAAATTTTAACAACTGATACGAAAATAACTATAATTTTATTTTGAAATTTAGAAAAAGCAAACAAATGATGTTGATGAAGGCGTGTAAACATCTGTCAACATTACGAATACGATACAAATTTTATTCATCAACAGATGTGATGTTTAAGAAAAGAAAAAAAATTAAGAAAAATTATGAAAGATTATGAAGATTAAGAAAGAATCTTGCGTAATTCTTTAATTCTGATTTTAAAATAAGCAAGAGTAAACTACCCGAGACGTTCTCGTAGACTCTTCAGTAATGGTCTAACCCTTTTTCATATCCATAAAATTTTGAACCGTGAATTATTTGCAAGAATAGTTTTGAAATATTGATAAGCAGCGCGAATTCAGCAATTTTAATAAATCTATCACGAGGCTATGCATTTTTGATCGCCCGATAATTACCAAAATTTGACATAATACTGACGTTGCAAGCAAATGATGCTATACCGAATTCCATTAATTTAAGTCATTCCGATCATGGGTTATTAAATTCAAATGCGAAAAAACAGACCTACAGACGAACAATCCTTATTTTTTTGAAAATATTGAAAATTATTGAATTAAAAAAATTATTGAATAAAAAAATTTGAATGAAGTGAAATTTAGTTCAAAAGTTGATAATTTTAGTTTCAGTTTAGGTATATTAACGTCCCGCTGACAAGACGAACTATTACGGGACATATCTCGTAACGTTGCACTGTGGTCAGATGACGAAGACAGCATCAGAGCTGGCACCCTTTTCTTTCCACCACATTCACCTGCGGGAGGACATCTGGCTCTGACGGATGTAATGATCAACAGTTCCCCTTACACGACGGCTCTTCGGTGGAATTGGGTCTCGAACCTGCAGCCCTACGACCCACGAGCCTTAGCATTAGGCCACCGCGCCTTCAATAATTGACGAGAATCTCTAATTTAAATTCTAAACCAGAGAACTAAATGTTAGCTAACTAGCTCTTTGGATTTTGTTACTATAGAGTTCTGATGCACTCGAATAATCAGAAGAAAAAAAATTAAGTGAATGGATTTCGTTTTGAAATTCTATAGAAATCCACGCATTTGTAATAAATCTTTAAATCAAATTACATCGTTCAGCTCAAAGCTTTATGAGTTATCGTCTTTTCAAACAGACATAATGACAAAAAATATGTTTTTCGAAACTAGAGATGTTAAACCTTTCAGATTCACCAAAACCGCAAGTTCAAATTTTCCGACGATTACAATATTTAACCACAACTCGTAAAACTTCATACGCAGATATTTTAACTTTATGTATGTGAAAGTAATAAAGTAAAGTGAATCCCCCCGAAAAAACACTCCGAGATCCTTCAAAATCTCACTATCATTTTTTATGCTTACTTTTTGTGTGTGTGGGTGCGTGCGTATACGTACTTTGTAACAAACAAACAAACAAAAATTACTGAAGTGTCGAAAAATAGACGCATTAGTTATTTTCATTCGCTACAATCATCAATTTCTTTCAGTTTTATTTTCTTACCTGAAGATGGCAGCACAAGGTTTAAAATGGCTGAGTATTTCATAGCAGCATTATAATCACAAATGCAAAGTTTTTCAGTAATTACAGTTTTTGTTAATTTGCAAATCAAACTTTTCAAAAAAAATGTCTGAATAATCTCATTTATTCAAAATCGATTAGAAATTCGTTTAGTAAATAAAAGAAATTAAATTTTTAGAACATACAGTATAAATATTTTATATCTTGGTATTAATTATTGAGATAAAAGGGCTCAATATAATTTTTTTCACGTAGTTATTCTTTTATGAATGAGAACATAAGTTGATTCCTAGTTCAAGAAAGAATGTATTCGTATTAACTTTTTTACACGTTTGATATATATAAAAGCAGCTATAAAAATTAATTAACGATAAATTTAAAAGTATGTTTTATTTTATTAAATATTGATTATTGGTGTTCAAAATTATATATAATCAAATACTTTCAGAGACAATAAGATCATATTACAGACTTTTCATATGGGCGTCATGATATGTTAAGACAATTGAGAAGAAACTGTCCTAATATTGATAACCTGAGCAATTATAGACAACAGGAAACGTTACTTACAATAACATAAAAATATAGACTATTCAAATGGGCATTATGATATGTTAAGTAGCTTTCATCTTTGTAATTTCACCATACAGTCAATGCTATTTGCCACAAGAACTTTAATTCAGAATTATACATATTTTCAGAATAGTGAAAAGTCTGTTGTTTTTATTGTTGTTTCTCATTCCCGTGACCAGCAGAGCTAGAGCAGATCCATGAACTCATCTATCCTGAGAGAGTCCAGTACCAAAAGGGGAGCATGAACCAGGTCCTTTCTGTTAAGCCTCAAACAAGATAAAATGTCGCCAGGAGAGGCCTGTGCAGTAGAACATTTATTTCAGAGTTCGAACTATTTTAACACCTCCAACTAAAGTCATCGATAATAAATGGCTACTAAGGAAACGGGTAAGGGCAGTTTGATCTCGTCTATTACTGCTCCAAACCAGGGAACCACCAGGGCGCTTACTCTGATACCATGGGTGCACCGGCGAGACCATTCAAACGGCCTTATTCGTAGCCTTGTGTTTAGAAAGAAAGAAAGAAAAAAACTCCATGTAAGTAAGAGAAGCGGCAGGTTGAAGTGGTCTCGCTAGCATCAGCTCTAGCCAAAGTCAGAACTGACACGATTCTGATTAATTACTTGAGAAATAATAATATTTTTCAGATGAAAATTGTGTGAGTCCTTATGGCTCATATCAAATAAAAAAATTGATTGATTGAATTGTTATCTGTCTTTCAGTTTAGCTCTGGAACTACCATCATTTAATTTTTTCCCTTTTGAATTTTCTTCCCTTTTCAAGAATTTGAAAAACGGGAGGAACAGACAAATTTCACTTAAAGAGAACCTCTAATAACAAGGTATTCGCATAAAAGCAAAAAAGAAAAAAAAAATTCTTTAATGAGCGTGTTTCGAAAAAAAAAAAAGAATGACTAGCAAACCTGATTTCACATGCAGGATCCTGCCTTAGTTATCAGTCTGTGTTTCACGCATTTATTGATGATTACATTTTTCAAAATAGAAACGGTTAAAACTTTTAACTGTTAGAACTTTTGGTAAGCATCATGGTATGACGATGTGAGGGAGAGGTATTTAATAACATATGAACATAAATTTAAGCATTGCTTATAACTACATTCTACATGAAAACAAGAAGAAGAAATTTCGTCAGGAGATATATCATCAATTTTTCAATGAAATTTAAAGATGATGAAACGATGACGTGCGAAATTGCTGCATCTTTAGCTTGAAGAATCGGTCTAAATAAGGTAGTTGCTATAATTGCTAGAAATTCATTTAATGATTATACTGCATCTCATTTTTACCAAATTGCGAAGGCGCAGACAAAAAATGGAATAGACAACATTCTTATAAAAAATATGTATTATAAATAATATGCATTATAACATGATTAAATATTCGTTTGAAAAATTTATAAATGAAATATTTTTTATTGAATGAAATACATAGTTAGCCTATTTTTTATATCTTATTTATCCTATGGAAAAAAATTGCTTCATTTCATAATTTCATCATTACGAGCAAGATTTCAGAACAAATTATAATTTCTGCGAGATCACATTATATATTTTTGAACGAAAGTTGAAGCTTGTAAAAATATAGAATAAATATTCAAAAAAATTTTAACGGTGGTCCCCCCCCCATCAAGTAGTCTTTTGAATAGTAACATATTATTCTTCTTGAAAAATCCAACAAAAGTTGTTTGAATACTAATCTGAGATTTTTAAAAATTTTGTATTTGTGTTAAAATGGATAACTATTAATTAATATGTGTTAAATTATATATAATTTAAGAAACGATTTTGTATCAAAATATTAAATTTGAATTTTATTCTGTCAATATTTAAATGAAGTAAAATGATCCCCTACAACATATTAATGGTTGTTTTAAGAGAGTTTTTTAGCATTCTGATCAATTTTTCATAACTGTTACCTCTAAAAAGAATTTGTCTTAAGAAAATAACAGACATTATTAAAATAAGAAATGCAAAATTAAGCGATACACAAATATTTTATGTTGTATATTCGTTTTTTACAATTTATAATAGATCTTTTAATAAAAGCTTTCTCATAACTTCTTGAAAAAATATTTTTCATTACATAAAACATCTTAGCGTTCTTTATTTGTTTGAAAAAATAAAAAAAAATATTTTGGAGACATTTCATATTTTCAAAGCATTTCGCAGAAAGTCTAAACTTCATATCTTACCGATAATATTTTTTGTTTAGTTATGGATTATTATTTTATATTTATTATTCATTACGAAAATTGCACATCTAAAACACATTTAAAAAATCCTTTAATTTAATATATAAAAGATTTGATTTCCACTTCAATTCTCAGACAAATGTTTCAGACGACTTTATAATAAGGTACGAATTTAAGAAATTCGCATATTATCTAAAATTAATATAAATGCGAATAAGGCGATATTAAGTTATGTTACACTCGATAGAGATCATCAAATGAATTTTGAAATATCCTGATAACGAAATTAATAGTGATATACATTTATCCTTTCCTCGAATTCCTATTTATACTTGAATATATATTATTCATATTTGCAAAATATGTAATTAGATAGCAATTGGATTACACAGAAAACAAAGAACAAAATTTCTATGAAACATTTAAATTAAAGGGGCTTTACAAATTACATTAATGTTTGCAAGAAGTAAGCTTTATTCGTTTTTAGTCCATGAAGATTTTAATATTTGATTGCTTAAATTTAATTAAAATGTAAATAACCATTTAATTATTTTTAGTCATATTTCGATATATTTTTTGATTTAAAAACAGTTGAAGCAAAAGATGGAAATTAATTAATAATCTTCGTTTGATTCATATTAAAAGAATGAATATTTTATCTTACCTTAGGCCCTGTTTCACCAGGCTCTCCCTAAAGTAAAAAAAGAAGATGATTAATAAAAAAATTGTAAATAATGAATGAATGAAACATTGAATGAAGAAACAATTATTTTATGACAAAATTTTTGATAGTCATGCATTATTAATTTTTATTTCAGCAGAAATAAATTGCAATTGAAAATCTCCGTTACCTTCTCCCCTTTCAAACTGATGTCGATGCCTCCGTCCCCGTCTGAACTTCTGTAAATGGCAGAACCTGGTTTCCCAGGCGAACCCGGTGGACCGGGTATTCCTATCCCCGGAGGTCCAAGATCGCCCTGTTTAAATTATATATATTTATGTATATAATTTCATTAAGAACAACAAACGCGCAAATGTTATAAAATCATTATACATAATAATATAAATTATTATATTTTATAAAAAAATTATTTCTGTTGTTGAGTTCAGTAAGTGGAAATATTAACCAAGAAATTCAAATCCAACAGATTTTTACAAAAATTACAAAAAATATTTAAACAATTACTTATCCTATAATATCAGTTTGTATGCGCAATTTTTTCACATTTTGCGACTTCAATTTTTTAAAAATATAATGAACAATACTTTTCATTGTTACAATGAAATTTAAGTAGCTCTTATTATTTCTATGATTATTCAATGGTGTGTCTCTCTTCAATTTTTAAAAATAAAGGTACGAAAAAGATGTTCGTTTTTTAAGGAGTTGAAATCTAATCATTGTAAGGATTGTTTGCTGAAATTTTGCAAGTTTTATTAACTTTAAAGTAATTGTAATTGAAGTTTCGAGTTATAAACGTCAGAAAAAAACTAATGCAGCAATTTAATAATTCATCTATTTTTAAACAATATTTTTTTCTCATAATTTAATGATAAATAAAACCCATTGCAGCTTCTGTTTACTTGATTTTAATTCTTTTGTAATAATGAATCGCCTCTTTCAGTAAATATCTATATCAATTTGAAGTAAAAAATAATTAACTGGGATATCCATGACTATATAGACATGTCTGGAATCATAGGAATATTAATTTAATCTAATTGAAATACGGATAATGTATGATCGACTAAATAAATGGCGATAAGGTATGCATAATTTAGAACTCAGATTCTTCTAAAGAAAAATTCGTTACCTCATAGAGAAGTAAGGAAAAATTTAATGCTATGCTTTTAAGCATTTGTAAAAATCATAATCATTGAATTTTATCTTAAGTTTGCGATAAACTTTCTAATACGTGGACCTCTAGGAATTTTTGAATATCATTAAATTAACTTTTTAAAAAACTTTAATCTCCTGGAAAACGAGCAGTTTAATTTTAATACAAAAAGAATACTCTTTAGCAAACTCTGCAGCTGTGAAAATTAAGCCAAGAAAAACAAAAACCAGGAAGTTCCAGAGGTGGCGAAAATTGATGCTCCGCTGTCTTCGTACTAATAATCTATTTTCGGACTAAAAGAAAGCTTTGTTTATAGCAGCTGTGTGTGTGAATTTTTAAAAACATTTTTTTTTTTTAAATCTTACACACAACGGAAGTTTGTAATCATATGTTCATTCACGAAACGCGGTTTGACTTAGTATAAACAAACGCATTTAAATATGAGAAATGGTAAAGAATATTCATTTCTCAGCTTACTTTCCTTTGAATAATTATCGTACAATTCCTTTACCATCTGGGTAGGAAATATTTATATTTGAAACTTATTATGACTTCAAAGAAGTGGTTTTAGTAATCTATTTCTTACTACTACACAAACAATTCTAAACAGAGCCGTGAGATTATAGGGTTCTCCTTCCTGGGATTTCCTTAGAAATATGCATCTAGATTCAATTCCAAAATTCACTTTGATGTGCGGATTTAATGTGCGGTAACTCAGGGACTAACAGAATTTTGAAAAGATTTTGAAGTCCTTTGAAATCGGAAGATATCCTTTGACATTATCCTCTATTTTGCCGCAGGGTAACAGAATTCATTTCGAGTCATGAAGGATTCCATTTCATATTGGTTTGGCATTCTCAGTTATTCATTTATTTGTTGACATAATACCAATGAACATATTAACTAAAAAAAGAAAATAAATAGTTCTATGAACTCGATCTATCAGAAAAAATGATAAATATTCAATTCGACTTCCTGCAGCTTCCAAATAAAAAGAAAAATCTAAAATTTTTTATTTAAAAGATATTTCTCAACATGTAAAAAGAATTTCCAATCGCATTGGATGAGGTAAAATAGTGAAATATTAAAAGGGTGTAGCTTTTCTTTTTTAGAATTCATTTCGAGTTATAAAGGAATCTTTTTCATATTGGTGTGGCATTCTTAATTTATTTGCTGACATAATACTAATGAACATATTAATTATAAAAAGAAAACAAATAGTTCTATGAACTCGATCTATCAGAAAAAATGATAATTTTAATTTTGACTTTATTAGTGTAGCTTTTCTTCTTTCAGATAAGCATTGAAAAGAAGATAACGGTTTGCATAATACAAAATATTTTAAATTTAGTGTAGCTATATTTCTTCTGACGATATATTTTACTGTATAATGTTGGATTTAGACTGTATTTTATTTAAAAGGCATTTACAAAATTAATGATATTTATCAGAAAATTCTGCGACATTTAATGATAAAAACCTAGAAAGTAAGTTATTTTTATCTTAAATTTTATACAAACATTTTCTCTTTAAAAAAGTAAATGTAATTAAGCAAAAATTTTATTTACTTTCTCAAATATTGCAAAAGTTTTAGATTTAAATATTTAAAAAAATTAAGAGTATTTACGTAAGCACTCAGTTAATGTGCTTTTCAAAATTTCAGGTCTTCATATATCAAGAATATTTAAAAGAAATAAATATCAATGTAAAGAAGTGATAAATTTAAAAGCAATATTTGTTAAGGCCTGTAGATCTACCCTTTCAGAAATGATCTAAAGTTGATGACAAGTAGCACATAACATAATACATTTAATTTACTTCGTATTTTTATCTAATTAATAGGTATGTAAGTTGATAGCTGATAGTCCTAAACTTTTTCAGAACATAATTGGATGTACATTGATAGTTAATGAGTATTTGATAATAAAATTCTATAACTTAATGATTAGGTAACAAGCTACCTACAAGCTACCTACCGCATGTACATAATTAATCTAATAACGAACAATAATTAGGTACACAAAAAATCATAAGAGTGTATGGAGTTGATTGAAGCATATATGTCAAGAATTAATAAAAATAAAGGGAAAAAAGAAGAGAAAATTACACAATACAGTAGCAAATTAAAAAGGAAGAAAAAAAAAAGAAGCAGGAATATGGAAAAATAAATAAACGTTATGTAATTGTACTTAACAAGAAACGAGAGAGAAACATGTGCTAATGACTTTATAAGCTATTATTAAGAAATGACTGCATTAATGAGTAATGTAGAATAGAAATTACAAAAACAAAACTTGAACAAATTCCATCATTCAATTCTATCTTCCATTTATGGACACCAAATTATATTCAGCTGAAATATATCAAAAAAGAAGCCCAATAAAGAAGGTCCAGATATTCAAAGGGATTGAAAAAATTAAGTAGCAGAAAGACAGAAAGTAAGAAACGATGTAAAAAAGCGATTAAAGTTAAGTGTTTCTGGCATTTCTTTTAAGCATTCTTTTCAGAATATATATTTTTGAATACCCAAGCATATGTAATGAAAATGTATCCTTTCATTTACAATCTTTTTTTTTTAGTTAACAAAATTTAAAATTATTAAAAATTAAAAACAGCAAATTTAAATAAAAAATACTTTAATTAAATAATAATCGATAATGTCTCAAATGGATTAATTATATAAGGGGACTGTATAAAAATTAAGATCTCATATTTTTCAGAAGTATATTAATATATGCAAAAAATATAACCTTTTTCAATTCTCAATTTCAATTTTTTCAATTGGAAACATATACTGGCATATTCTAACTCCTTTACCGATTGAGTAATTAGCTATCTAACTATGATTAAAGAGATTCTGATATCAAATGTACATCTGTATGCTATATCATGTTCAAGTTAAAAAAAGTCTAAATGTGCATATGCTGTGGTAAATTGAACCTAATTTCAAGACCAGAGATTTTTAATTAATATTTCGGTCAAATTTAATATAAACTATAAATTAAAAATATAGAATAAAAGGTAAGAATATATATATATATATATATATATATATAACATGAGAACTATTTAGTGGCTCGAGGAATATATACTCTCTATTTCCTTCCAAACGTTTCTAAATGTTTGTCGATTTTATTTTATAATTCTTCGACACTACGAACTTCTGCACTCGCTTTAAACGTCTACTTTTGTTTACAGACAAAATTATTTATGCAAGAAAGTTTACCTGTTGCCATCCGTAAAAATGAAAACTTGGTTATTCCGATATCCTCAGAAAAAGGAGTCGAGGAGAGAAACTCTACTGAAGTGTAAAAAAAATTCCTATGGCGATGGACAGGTAGGGATGAATCACTTTCTTGGGCTGTTTCTGCAAATCTGATTCATCAAAGAAATCACGTGCACACATCTTTGATATAAAAAATATCCGGTCTTTTGAAAAAATTCTAAGTATCTTCTAATTAAATATTCGATTGAAGTAGGTTTATTAAATTTAAGTCTGAATCGACTCTAAATTGTTTTCGAAAATTTTGTTTTCTGTAACCAGAGAAAAGACGTCGATTTGTCATTATTTACTGGCATGCCAATAAGTTTGCCGTTTCCATTCGTAAAAATAAGAACGAATTAAATACTAGATAGATATAAATCAATAATAATTGATATAAATCATTTCCTCTGACTTTTAAAATCACATTTTAATATGATTTTGTCATCCAATGAAATAATTCACAAACACTCCGTATAAATTCTTCTTGTTAACTGAGGAACGACTACTGCTCACTTTTAATTAAAAATTATAAAATAAATAGAGAGAAAAAGAATTCCGTAGCAACGAAATCAGAAATTATTCAAAGTTTAGTAAAATTTTAAAAATATTTTCTTTGAAAGATTAAACATTTGAAAATGAACTAAAAATGGCGTCTGCTTCTAAACCCAGCATATCTACATTTTATTGCTCCCAACTTAACTACATGAGAAACTAACAAGATAAAGATCTAAAATGATATCTTAATCAGACTTTCAAACATCTGTACCACACTTTATCATTATACGCAATGTCAAGATATTATCTTAATTTCCATTTTCAGCACATAATAGATCTCTATCCTGCTATTAAGCAGAGTAAAAATTAAAGGGTGGTGCTGCTTTCCAACCAGTTTTTATGAAATGAACATCTAGGCAAATTTCTTTTAGCATTCCTTTTTTTATACCACAAAGCCGCTTTTCGGATAAAAAAAATTGTAATGAGCTAATGATGAGACTCTCCATCATGAAACATCCGTATCTTTCGCTGGGATCTTAGTCTTAAAGAGGGAAATTTTCACTATATTGGAAAATTATACGCTAACGCAAACAATAATACTATACATTGAGTGTTAAATACGTAGGTGAAGAGATTTTATTGATTCGGTGTTCGATGAAAAAAGTGCTTTCTGATATACATGAAGTTTAAGAATGAAAGAAAATCAGACTAAATAATAGCTGATTTTGTACTAACAATCTTTGGGGTCTGTATTTAAAATGATTTATTTTTCAATTCCGTTTTATAAGTGGAGATAATGACTGAAATGATAATAAATCAAGCAAAGTTATTAAAATTAATATTAAGTAGCATTTATGTAAAAATCAGAATCAAGATTTTTTTCTCAGTTAATATGGATTTTTTTAATCCATGTATCAGTGTGAAATAATATAAAATGTTCAGTTATTTATACAAGTTGTTCATCTTCATGCTATTGTTATGACAGTATATGTAGCAAGTCGAACAGAAGAGCGATAAATGATTAATAAAGTTTAAAAAATAATTATTTTATAAAATTGACAGCTGAAAAAATCTGATTTTAAATATAAATTACCAAATGCTAAAATAAATAATCTCAGATTACAAATTTCAAAAGAAAATTTATTGTTCAGAGAGTAAATATATAATAAAAAATATTTTTTAATCCTAGTTAATGATTTATTTTCAGAGGTACCTAAGGTTTCAGTTTTTTTGCTAAGTTTTGACAGAGTTAATTTTTGGTAAGTCTTCATCTTGAATATATATTTATAAATATCTTTACAAGATTTGAAAGACGTGGCAGAGGCTTAAACTCTTCATCAAGACAAACATTAAACGGTGCAGGGAGGGATCATGGTCGAATAAAGTTATTTTGTGACAAAGATTCTCCTCCTCACACAAAATACCTGCGCAGTAATATGGATGGCTGGAATTTAAAGAAAGAACTTTAAATTGGCTTTTCGACTACAGGTCGAATTTTTATTTATTCACCTTCGCACCTTCTTCTGTGTTCGCGGTTTAACATAAGCCCCTTTTTTAGGACAATGAATACCAACTTTATTTTTAGCTACTACCGATTCTTTGTCTTTATTAACTAAACTTTAAAAAAACACAGCAGAGAATATTTACCCTTTAAAAACTAAATGACAAGAGATCTGTCACTTACCTTCTCACCACGTTCTCCCTTAAGTCCAGGCAAACCGGCGACGCCGTCACGTCCATTCAAGCCAGGATCACCTTTTTCGCCAGGGAATCCAGATATTCCCTACAAGTTCAAATTAAATTAATGAATAGCAATAGTAATTTTATTATTTAGGACAATTGTAACTTTAACACACAGAGTAATTGAGTAATAATAATCGAATTTTCAAATGATATAATTTAGATTTTATTTTAATTATATCAAATGATATAATTTAGAAAACATTAAATATAATTTTTTATTGATTTATATAGAAGTAGCAACTCAGCTGAAATTAATAATTTAATATTTTTATTTGACCTACTAAATGCAGTACAAGAAAATTATCTAGGTAAACAGTAAAATGAAATAAGAACTTTATTTGTATCAAGATTATTTGAACCTTTTGTACATATAACAACAACTTGTATTTTTTGCTTTATTTGTCCCTTCATTGCATTACAAATAAAATAAATATCCTGGACACTAAGATAATTTTAAGTGAGCCCATAAGTTACCAGATTCTATTTGTAATTTCTTTCTTTCAAGTTTATACTAAGGACGCCGTCTACATGCCAAAACTTTCAATTACCAGAACTATATTAGAAACACTTTTTATGGTATTGTGTTGTTGCTTTTTACATTTCTAGGGGGAATTGAATTTCATAGATGTATATTACGTAAGAAAAGCTAGACAATCTGACATTCTGTAACCATTCACAAAAAAAATTGAAATGTTTCCATTTTCTTAATGAGATAAATTTTTTTCTATAATTTCAATAGTTTCTCGAAATGTAATGAATTAAAGCCCGGTGAAAACTTTGACCGGATACTCCAACAGTTCGAATTTGAATGACCGAACCACCACGACAGCAACACGGGCGGAAACTATGATTCAGTCCTAAAACCCTCATCGGTCATGGTACAACCCCTCCCGTAAGAAACACATTTTGTCATCGATATGAAGTAACTCATTCATAACATTTCTATATCCACTAGGGTGGCAAGAATCAACCACCAAACCGGAAGTTTCTGATCCTCATTTCTGAGGTGCGACTCTAGTGAAAGTGACGAAAATTTTGTTAACTCATTGTAAAACGATAAGAAAAGACAATCGACTCTTAACATCATTGAATAAATTAATTGAAAAACACATTATCACAGCTTTCTCAATTGCAAAGCAAATGACATTTCGATCAAAAGAAATCTTTTTTTCTCTCTCTTTTAAGCCTTTTAATTATAAACTCACTGATCTTTAATAAATATTCAGGAAAAATGTAAGTGCTTTCATTTTTTATGAGGTATTAATTTCTTCCATATTGTATCATTTTTTGTAATGTCCCGGCATAGTAGTGAAGCAAAAACTAAAAGACTTGAAGAGAGATGAAAGAATATTTTACCTGATTTCCTTTGTCGCCTTTCGGCCCTTGTTCTCCTCGTTCTCCTTTTTCGCCGGGATAGCCTCTTTCTCCTCTGATGCCAGGGGGACCGGGTAGTCCTGGAGGACCTTGGACACCCGGCGCACCAGGCCGACCAACATAGGGGCCGAAAGGACCGTCTCCCGAACTGGGATACAATCCGGAACCATAAGCGCCATCCAGCTACAAAGTAACAAAGGAATGTTTCGGGTCATGAAACGAAGGAGATAAAAGAAAGAGAAACAAACCAGACTTTGAAAACCCGAAATGTTCTTAAAAACAACTTTATACTGCTTAGAGAAATGAAAAAAAAAAAAGGATGTTGAGAAGCTAAATCTTTCCATTTATAAAATGGAGTGAAAGTAGTTAGGTTTTTTTCAAAGATATGTCAGCAAATTTATTATGAAGTTATCTCAACAAATAATGGTTTAAAAGTAATGGTTCTCTTCCAGTAGTAAAATGATATCTTTTTCGATCTAAACGTGTTATTGAAAAAAAAAATATGGCGATGAATATTGCCAAAAAAATCGTATAAACGTATTAATGTCTTTTTTTTTGTCTGTATGAAATCGTGATCCTACCATTTGTTAAATTTTTATCTACAGGTGCTACTAATATTCTTATCTTCACAGTGATGGAAGTTTTTTGGAAAATTTTTCTCTTCAATATTGTTTTATTTTTTTTTATTTCATGCTGAATTTCTGATTACAAAATAATAAAAGATGTTATTTATGTTAAGATGTTAAAGATGTTAACCGTGATCCTACCATTTGTTAAATTTTTATCTACAGGTGTTACGAATATCCTAGACTTCATTGTGATGCAAGTTTCATCGAAATTTTTTCTCTTCAATATTGTTTTATATTTCTTTTTTTCATGCTGATTTTCTGATTACAAAAGAACACGAAATGTTCTTTAGTAATATCTTTCATCAAGAAGTACTAAACTAACATCATTAATATATTTTTGTGCATATTTTTTCATATATTTAAACCAACTGATCACATAGAAATACATTCTAATTAATGCTTCATTTTCAGAGGATTTTTTAATATTATTAACTCAAAGTATACCGCCCAAAGAGCAATTCCTGGATGGGGCACTGCGCGTGTCACTGATGTTCTTTTTCTGCTGCTAGGAATCTTGCTATATAAGAGATTCTTTTCCAGGCGAATGTTTAAGAAACAAAGCGTTTTCTGATTTTTTATTTTTCTTCATACCAGCAAATTCGTAATATAAGTCAATTGAACCATCCATATGAGTTAAAAGGATACTTCTACATTTGCAACGTAGTAATTCTAAATCGAAAACAATTTTCTAATTTCCAGATATTAAGGCAAAAATGGGAATCTATTAACATCAACTAAGTAATTCTGCTGTTCTTCACATTTCTAATCAACGTAAATATTTGCATGCGTGTGCATTTAGAAAAATTTTCATTTAAAATAAGTAACGTGACAAATTAAAAGCAGTAACATATCAATGATATTAATAGCTAAAAAAGAAGATATTTCTCAAAACAATTAAACAAACAAATCAAATTATACTCTAATTAAAGAAAATACTAATTAACTGATTCCGAATAATTCTGAACCAAACAAACATTTATATGAACATATACTTTTGATACCTTTAATTAACCAAAATTTTATTTACTTTAATCACATTTTAAACATTAAGTCACTGAAACCTATTGATGACCGAATTATCATCCAAAATTGGCAGACATTTTTTTCTTCCCTGGAACGATGCCATTGATACTATCAAAGACATAATTGGACATAATGGATTAGAAGGCATATCATTTCATCCAATAAATTTGCGTTTTTATTACATCAGAACACCGGTCCTATTTGTCCAACGAATATTAAAGAAGAGTAGCAGATGAATTGTCTTTTACTGAAAATCATGTACAGCGTTTCTGAGAAGAGCGAACTGTAACAATATAATGATATGGTATTGGGGGGGGCACTTTGAAATATAGTAGCATATTATGCCTTTATGGTATTAGACAGGCAAATGCTCCGGATAAGAATCTCTAGTTGAAGCGACAAATCAAGATTCACAGACAAATTATTCTTGCTCCATAATGGCGGAGTCGTATTCCACAACTTCTGATACGATCAGCCATCTTTTCATGCAATCAAAAATAAAGTTAGGTTTCAGGTTTAAAGACTTTGATGATTCTACAGGCACTAGCTAATCAAGAAATATACGAGTTTGTTAGATTCTGCTCTTCAATGAAGCCTTCTAAGCTAAAAATAGATGCGCATATTGATAAGTCAATATGAAACGTGTCCATGGCTTATATTTATTAATCGTTTATTGGCTGCAACTAGCAATTCAGGTGGTAATTTCAGACTTCTTGTTGTCAGATAATGTATCTTGTGGTTACTTAAATTAAAAAGCATCAAAACGAATTATATGTAATTTTAAAATTTTAAATGATTAACCTAACATTATTTTGCATTATGTTGAATAAAACCGATTATAATGAAGTTATAAAATTTGAACAAAATAATTCTATAAGAATAAATTTATGAAATTATTAGTTATTTTCCTCATAGAATTTATAGATTGCAAAATTTTTATTTTTTATCAGATCAGAACATTATGCTGTTTTGGGAATGAGGTTTTTGGCGTCAACAAATCCGTAGACGAAAAATAAAATTTTTATTATCTGCACGCGCATCTCAAAGAATCAGCTTTTAATAAATCGTTGTCATTGCATTTACAAAATCTCTAATTAAAAAAAAATTAGTTAATGACTATAGCGAATAAAACCGGGAAAAATGTCATTTTGACACATGATTATATGAAATGAAATAAATAGGAAATGCGACATTTTTTTAAAAAATAAATGCGGGACAAAGTTTCTTTGATTGCTTGCAGTACTAAAGTGACTCATTCAATGAAACGATTGAAATGAAATAAAAATATAATTTAACTTTGCACGAGCACGTGGTGCTTGACCGTTCAAGAAATGATGTTCTGGCACGATACACTGAAATACGCATAGCAGATTTCATTTTAATCTTTTTTTTAAAATTAATTTTGTTTTAAAGCAAAAATAAGTTTCAATTCTTCAATTTATTATGAACATTTATAAGCCATAAAAGAAAATTCAATTCTAGTTAAAAGAGACAGTTGATAAAAATGAAAGATAATAGCGATTTCAGAGTCTGTAATAAGAAAGCAATTTATCATTTCTGCTATAATGTGGTATATTACTACTAAAACATTACAGTGCTTAAATGAATGCTAATATTGCTCATTGTGTTATATTATTTGAAAATGATAAAAATCTTTTTTTCAACAGAAATTTTACTAAGTCATATATAAATTATATGTTAGCATTCTGCGCTTTACATTACGAGGAAAAACGTGCATATGTCATTAACATAAATGTTATTATTCCTAATTTTCATAAGGAGATTTGTTTTCAAAACACTATTGCCTAACAAATTTTCCCCATTTTAAATAAAACTGAATAACAGTCAGACTTGGCGACAGACATGAGCATAAAGATAATCCGACTGCATTAAAAACACTTAAAAATTTAAAACTACAAGGCCACACAAAGCGTGTTTTTCCTGTATTAATAAAAGTAATTTTATTCTTGCATCCGAACATAAGAATAGAGAAAAATTCTTTTCATGATTTATCAAAAAGATTTGATGACATTTTTTTTAATATCGATATACTTCTTAAAAAAGACAAGTTAAAATTTCGAATAGCGAATTATATTCAATTGTGTAATGAGAGCTTAAAATATTTTTTTTGTGTTTACTGAAATTAATGTAATTAGTTTTGTGTTAAAATTAATTTAAAAGAATGAAAATGAAAATTTGCATTTATTAATTGAAATGCAACATTTATCTGGGTAACTCAATTTTTTAAAAAGCGTTTTAAATATGAAAATGGTGATATATTAATAACTGCTATGGTCACCTCGATTTTGAATGTAAGTATGTAAAGACTTATGGATGGTGTCGTACTGGTATTATTTTATGGGTTTGGAGTTCCACACACGTTTTATTTGGTTAATTAGATAAGCAAAAGTCAGTGATGATTCTATATGGCACTGAATTTACCGTCCAGTAACGTCTCGTGTCATAAAGCTTCTTAATAAATCTCATAGACCAAATTGGCATATCGACAATGTAAAGCATGTTAGGCGACAACTATGGCAAGACGATAAGTATAATCGTGTTGAAAACCGTCACATGGTACAATGATAAAAATTGAGAACCTAGTCAATTCAATCACCAGCTTGACACATATAATTGCTGTCAAAGGGCGTGGAGAAGCAACAAAGGTGTCCCTGCTGTCTTTGGAAATTGTTCCACAGATCATTACTCCTGCTGCAATATCAGCATGACCATCTAGCAGACACCTGTTCTTGAGAACTCTCGTGGCATCCTTATTAACATACTGTTATTGGCTCCAATGATATGAGAATACAATAGACTTCCATTATTTTCTTTTAGATTGACACCCCCAGAATTGTAGAGGACATTAATTTGAAGCTCTAGGGAATCTAGTCAGAGCTTACCTTTATTATTTTTTTTATCATTTGCCTTGCCACTCTGAGGATAATGAAAGATTTATTTTCATTTGTAGTACGATGCGACACAGACATGCAGCGAATATGAGGTCATCCTTCTCAAGGTTTTAGCGTCTGGAGCTGCGATTTCTTTAAGCGAAACTTTTCGTGAAAACTTCTACCAGGAAGAAGATATATCCGTCAATTTTTTCTGAAATACCATGGAAAGAAAATTCACTATCTTACACCCCTATTTTACAGACTCCTTCAAACGTAAGCAGTTGCCGATACTGCCTTCTTCGTTTTCTTTAAAAAATTCTTGCTATGTATCTAATTCAAAATGCCCAATACAGAAATATAAATAAAGCTGATATTATATATTTTAAGCAAATGTAACCTGCATTCTCTAAATAACGCTACTTGTTCCATTCTTAATCGTTAAGCATATAATTTTAACAAGACATCTCCATTCCGAAGTACAACAAACTTCACTGTTCCGAATTTCGATTACCTGGAGCAGTTTCCCCTTGATGTTAGGATTTTAATTTCTGCTAAAGTATTTAAAATACGAAAAAAGGCTTTTTCGTATTTTAAATAATTTTTTGATTTTTAAAAATAATACATTTTAAAACAAAATTAAGATCTATCAAATTGTTTCAACCCCTCTCTCTCTCCGTGGTTAAAAAAGCTATTATGAAAGAAATTTTTGATTTTTTTTTCATTTCAAAAACTGAATTTTGGAATAAGTGAGAAATTTTAAACGTATAATCAAATTTATATAT